>JAASFJ010000500.1:0-20974 GCA_023333755.1 Globisporangium uncinulatum
CCATGTAAAACTGAGGATGTACACACGAGCGTTTGTTGATTGGAGCGTTTGCGAGCTCATGGTGACACCTTCAAAAGGTTGGTTTTTATTTTAAAATACGATCTGTAGTTTGCGATATTTAAGATTATAGCCATACTGACGAAATTGTCTTGAATAAAGTATCTAGAAATAGTTCTCAGCTGAAATTCGTTATCCGTCCAGCGGCCACCTCGTCTGAAAAACGACACTCATGGCTGAAGAAGATTTGATGGCGCTTGATATCTCAACAACCATGACGATCTAGCTAATGAAACTTTGGTGAGTTTCGTCAAGCACACTAATGAACATGCCCTGCAAGTTTGAGCCCAATAGACAAACGACCGGTGAAGTTAGCATTTTCGACCGCATACTAGAGGGTTCACTTCTTACAGACATTGATGATTAGAAATGTGCCGCAATATCAAGAAAGGAAGTAACTAGCTCAACGTATTTATTGCCATAGCGAATTATCTAAGTTGAAATATTTGTGAGCTTGTAGTGAGCATTTGTACTTCTGTTCATTATGCGCTTCCGCTGAATGTAAAACAAAACGAATGGCTGCCCCATCGCAAGCAGAACTTGAGTGCAAATCCGAATTGAGCGATTCTGTTTGACTACGTGATTCTAAAAGTCAAGAGCAACATAGCAGTTTGAGGAACTGTACCCCAAAACACACAATCAAAATCGGTCGGTTTGGCAACGGCAGACATTCCGTCAGTGACGAGAGGTGCTAGTAGTATCCAACATTGCCGAGAGCGTGACCGTCCATAAGAGGCTTGCAGTTTACTACTGTAGTAGTACTTACCTGTGAACACCCACGGCTGTTGAGCCGTATGCATGTGCTCCCGAATTGGAGGAGGCCTTAATGGGGGAAAATGAAAACGATCCCTTAACGTAAAATGCCACTTTAAGATCCCAAAAGCGACCCGTAAGAAAAGACCATGTAACTTTTGAATGAACCACTCACTCCGCAAACTAAAAGTCTCTGCCCCTTCACCACACGATGTTGAAGACATCCATGCGTTCGAACAGCGTAACAATCGGTTTCTCTCGCAATGAACAAGGATCACAGTGACGCTTTCATTTTTGCGTGGCCAGCTTTAGATCCAACAGATGAATATACAAAAACCAAGTCAGTGAAGGCTCCTTTCCACCACAACTAAGCAAATGCAGTATACTCTCCATCATAATCGCCCTTCACCACGAGCACACTTCTCAGCGAGCGTAGACATCATGTCGATCCTACATGAACGCGGCAAGGGTGATGGCGGCTACGACAGCCTCCTCCACCACGACCCCGCCCAATGTTCAATGGACAATATTTTCTATGGCACCAGAACTGGCACCATGGATCAAAAAGTGGTCACGGTATCTTTTATCCAATCACTGTTGCTTGTTGCAAAATCAAATGTATTGATTGGCTGTTCCGTGAAAAGGATCATATTCTGGCACGGGATTACCAAGTGGTCTTTTACGTTAGCGAATTAACGAATCCAATAAACTCTTATATGTGATCAATAAATCCTCATATCTGATGTATCAATCTGAGGGTTTGTCTGTACGCCCCTAAAACCCATGACACTTATGGATGGATTTATAGTAAGAAGTACACATACGGACAGGCTCAACGGCCCACCTTTTGGCGACACCCCTGATAGTTAAGACCAAAATCAGGTTTCCAGTTGAAACATATGAATCCTCCAATCATCAGCAACACAGGTTCAATGGGCTTGTTTTATCAGTCCAACTTTTATAATAGAGCTTGTGTCATTGGTCAGTTTTGCCGTGTGGTTGTTCAACTGATTTTTGCGGGCCGTAGTGGTGCCCGGGCCTTGGAGCCCGTCCGTGTGTGTAACACAAAATTAGTGGCCGGTCTCAACAAAAAAGCGACGAGTTATATTACAAATATATGACATACTGGTACAATACAACAATGCCGTGCCTGGAGCCCGGGGAAACTCTGGAATAGGGTGCGTTGATTCTGTTGGCTTAGTTTTTGAGGTCTTTTGGACTCAAGCCCTTGAGTCCGGAGTCTAATCAATTGACTATCATGTATGTACATGATTCGTTGGTGGGAGATTATGTCACCCACCGATACAAGGGCGTGAATGTGGTGAAAGGGAAGTATAAATCGAATATAACCGGATATCTGCCTAGAACATACATTCCTCTACATGAGCGAAAATCGTCTTCTCTTCCCGAACGAGCAACACCCCGCTCAAAATGTACCATTTATCCCGAAATTATGGGGAAAATAGAAATGTGGACTGAATGTTACTCGTCAAAAATCATTTTGGGGCGGTGTGTTCTGAGGACAGACATGTATCCACCCTGACCTCTACGAGCGACAAACAATTATTTTGGTTTTCGTAAAAATCGAGAAAAACACCGAAAATCATCTTTTATGTTTGTTGTGGTCGTCTAAGGTTAGCTGAATCATCAGATGTCGGAAAATAACTTCAGGATCGCTAGGCCATCTCAGATTCCGGTAAAGCTCTGGAAATATTTAAGAGAATTAGTCCCGTGTCTAAAAGGCACGTATAGTAATTAATTGCGAACGATACACATTGCATCTTATATCTTCTGGCGAGTGACTAGAGTGGGACTGCTAATAATTGCACATGTCCTCGTGTTCACCGAGGACTACACACACCAAATTTCACAGTAAATATTGCTATCTATCGCTCAGAGTAACAACGAGTGTATTGCCTTTCATATCTTCCTGTCAGTGAGTAGAGTGGGACTACTAACAGTTGCACCTGTCTCCGTGTCTAAATAACCCCTTGCGCATGAACGCTTGACTTTCTAGATCGTGCTGGAGTGAGATCAGCAACCTGATAATAGAGTTGCTGCAACTCGCTGACAACATTGGTACCATTTGTACTCTGATGTCTGTGCATCAGACATACAAGGGAACTGGTTGTAGGGCCCCGTATGGGCACGTTGTAGAAGTCGCTAGGGATCCCTGGAACGGCATCTGTGTCGTGAGGGGGCGCTATCCCTCTCTCGAGACAATGCGCTACATAGCCGCGACCTTACCAAGCACGCCCCACTTGGTGGCGTCCAGCGAAGTGAAGATGTCCGGATGATTGCCTTAGAGACATCTCTGGTAGTGGAAGTTGTACGACTCGAGTGGGCTGTTGGTTCGGTTGACGAGCCGTGTGCCTGCGTTAATCGCGCCGCTGATATTCCACGTCGCAGTGAGAGAAATCGCATATCCACCTGTTCATGAATTATGTCCAGAAGCTTTCCCACTCATTGACTTGCTACGTTGAGCCGACAATGCGTTAGACTGACGGGATCCAGAGTGGAACGTTTTGGTCGTGAGGGAGGACAGTCAATACGTTCACCCAATCAGGAGCCATAGTGCGACTCACATCTGCGCCATCGATATGGTGCGTACGGAGCTGGCGCCGCAGCGCTTGTTTCCAATAAAACTGGCATCCCACGATCTGAGTGGTTGGGAATGCGATCTCCACGCCAGAGATCGTCGCCCATCCAAAGTCGCAGGTGAGAGCAGCAGGTCGTCCGGGTTTTGGAATAGTGTCCTTTGTCTTCTGAAGTACGAACTGGTAAGTCGTCGCACACCTCGACGTAGTCAGAATGTGGAAGACCGGACCTAGTATTCAATGGACGGCACATACGCCATCAGAACCAACACTTGATTGTATGGACGAGGGCAAATTTTGAAGGTGCCGTCGATAAAAAGGTTGGACCCGTCAAAGCCCATCATGTGGATGAGTTCGGGATGTGCAAACTCGATATTCTTCTGCAGGGTCGAGTCCGTCGGCGAAAATGTTTGGGCAAAGCGCATGTAGAGACGCGGGTCTGCTGGGCTGATTTGGCGGATAGGCAGTCTCAATGACACGAAAGAAAGTCGCCGCTATTTGCGTCTCTGCGAGTCTTGTAGGCTAGCGCCATGACGAGGTTGCGCGCCATTAACTGTATAACTGACGGCCAGTGTGTCTTGGTAAGTGTCTCGTAGAGCTGTCGACCCGAAACTTTAGGCGCTCGAGGCTGTCGTGCTCGACGGTCGCACGCATCTCGCCCAGGACGTCGGCAACCTGTCGGACAGGCTCGTCCGCGCATATGTGCACTCTGCGGACCGATATTCGTTCCGCGTGATCAACTAGCCTGGCATTGCAGCAACAGAGGGCGGACTTGGTGCATTAACACACGTAGTATGTCGTTGGACCGCACGTTGAGTTCACAGCGTAGTTGAACCCGCTGTGTTCCATAATCTCCTGATGGTGTTGTTGGCAGTGAGCTGTTATGGAATGAGTGCATGAAAACAAGAGCTCTTTTGGATGAGGTTGCTGGAGGCTTTGTTGTTGATGTGCATCGGATCTTGCGTTACTATTTCTATTGTTGATCATGGGGGCGTATTGTAACCCCGGTGGCGGTTAGAGATCGACGGGGCTCTCCCGACAAGGACTTCAGGGCGGCGCCAAGAATAACACCGCTCGTGCACCGTCCACGATGGACGCCAGAACGTGCACGACAAGCACATGGAGCAGCGGAGCGACTGAACGAAAGGTCGCCGCGAGTGGAGCGACAATCGCACGAGAGGCAAGCTCGCGCAGAGCTCGAGGAGGGAAAATGTCTGAACATGTATGCACAAATTGTCGAGATGACTAAATCTGTTATTGTTGTCTAAATGTGTATGCAAACCCTGTCTAAAATAAATGAAAAGTCCACACAAATATGACAAAATGAGATTTTACTGTCAGAAGGTGATGAACCAATCAATTGATCAAGAGCGCACTTGGCACGCCCCATCTACACAATCCGAAACGTCCTCTGGGCAGATGACATCCAATTTCGTCAAGCGGATGGATTCGTGCTTTCCCTCTGACAGTGACGCAGAAGATGGGCTCCAGGTCGGCACGGAGCTCGAAACGGCAACCGCAGCACTCCATGCAGCCCAAGACTACGCGTTGGCGCAAGGACGATCAGTAAAGCTAAGCAGAGCAAGCGGCGTGGATCGCCGAATTGTCTGCACGCCGTCAGGATGCAGCTTCGCGATCCCGGTGTATCGCCAGATGCAGAACAAACAAAACATACGGCAAGTGGATGATCTCCAGCGCAAACACGAAGCACCTGAACTGCGTTTCGTCCACTCGGCCAACCCAGCGACAGATCGCTCGGCTGCCAGCATTTTCAAGCGCAGTTCGTACGCCACCGATTGTATATGCCCACGCCCTCATCTCTCAGGTCCAAGCACAAGAAGCAGTATCGCTGACGAAACATCGCCGCATCGTGTACCGCGCACGCGAAATGCTGGTCGAAGAGGACATCGCCGCTCCAAATGGGTTGAGGAAAATCCCGTCGTACCTGGAACCGTCTGCCGCTCTAAACCCGGACAGTCTGGCTGTCGTCGAACGTGATGAAAGTTCACAGTTCAAACGCGCAATCGTTGCCGAGAAGGTGTCCCACAAGAGCAACAATAGCAGGTAACGCGCCCTCGGTATCGACTGCAGCCACAGCAAGTATTTGAGCTTCAGCGGCGTGCAAATGCACTTGGTCGGGCGAGACGGGAACTTGCGAAACGTCAAGATCGCGTTCGCTCTGGTCCCTGCTGAGGATCGAGAAAGTTACCAGTGGTTTTTCGAGCAGTTGAAGGGTGTCGGTTGCACCTTCGACGGCGTCTCAATCTTTTGTGATCGTGGTGTTGCACTCCTGTCTATCGTTGACGAGTTTGAGTTCAACCCGAAGTTCTGTACGCTACGCATTCTACGCAACGTCGCCCATCAACTCGGCCGCCTTACTCAGCCCCAACAGAACTTGATTTGGCAGCTTCAAGCAAGCCTGCTTCGGGAGGAGTACAACATGAGGCTCAAGTTGATCGAAATGGAGCTGGGGAGCGCCGCGACGCAGTACATTCGCGCCATCGGTCCGAGCACTGGGTCGTGTTCGCGAATATCAAGACGACCCCCTTTTCGGCTGGCGAACTTCTAACTTCGTTGAGAGCGTGTTAAGCTCCCATCTCGTATCTGGCATGCGATCATTGAATCTGTTCGGGTTCATTCAAGCCATGTGCATGAAACTGGTTGACGACTGCTACGCGCGGTCAAGGCTCGCAAGCCAATAGACGGCTAAAGGGTCTAAGATATCAGCAGCGGCGGAGAAAGAGATGGATAAGCAACGCGCGCGAGTCGGTTCATACGCTGTTCAACTCGCATCTCCCGATATCGCCTTCGTCTTCGATAGATCGCAGACTCCGAGCTTCATCGGACAAGTCACGTTGTCTACACGCCAGATCACATGTTTATTCCCCATCATCACCTGATGCCTTGCCGCCACGTGGTCGCTTTCCTGGAAGCAGCAAACCGACAAGAGGAAGTTTTCGACCTCTTCCACTCTTGCTACCATGTCGTCAGCTACAGCAAAGAATTTGGGAAACAAGCGGTTCTAGTTCCAGTTGACACTGAAATCACGGTGGACTCGTCGTTGCTCGCTCCAGTCGTCGAAGTTCGTCGGGGCCGTCGCCAACAGGCTCGAATTCGTAGCAAAAGTGAGAGTGCAGCAGGTACTAACCGATCGTATCGGTGTGGCCTTTGCAGTTGCGTCGGTCACAACCGTCGTCGATGTGCACAGGAGTAAACGCTGTTCAGTTCGATAGGAAGTTCTGGTAAACAGTTCAGTCGATCCCTCAGATACCAGCCGATGCCGATTGCCGCGTGATCTACCTCATTCGCTTCTCCTTCGATAAACGCACGTCATACATATGTGCCCGTGTTTATATGATGCTCCTGTCTTTGTTGTACTCACACTTCCTGCTCCCTCACCCTCCCATCGACCCCAATCATAGCAAGCGATGAATCATTCGACTCCCGGTTTGAAACTGCTCCAAATTATGTCCGCCCGACCAGCTTAAGATACGGCATGATCAAACCATTCTGAGGTGTGTGACTCGACGTCATCCGTAATAACATGTAGATGCTATTCAAATACGAACTTAGATACGACTGCTCCCGCAACTACCACACTCACACGGAAACCAAACCCGATCTCCGTAGTCGACAGTCACTTCTTCGCCAACGCTGATGTCGCGAGCAGCGTAGACAAGAACCTTCACGCACCTGTGGTTTTGAACTTCGTCGAACTTCGCGTTCGACGAGCAGGAGTGGTTCATGTAGCGAGGCATCGACCGTTGATCTTCTGCCTCAATGTACAATGCTGTACCGCCCTCCGCCCGCGTAAACAGAGCCACGGTATAGTCGCTGCTCGTAGATGTGTCGTTGTGGTAGTCGTGGCTGGTAAGAATGCCGGCGTACTCTCTGATCAATTCCCCAGCCTGAACAGGTCGGGTGGCGAAAACTCCAATGCCGCGGTTTCTTGTACGGCGGAGCTCGAGGTCTTCGATCTCCCGCGGCCGATTTCCGCATCCGCTACCGATCTTGCAGTTGTTCCCGCGACAGTAATACCCGCTGAAGGCGTTCAGGCACAACTGGGGATCACACGCACCAGCGCAGCCGCAAAAACCCACGGCGCCAATGTTCGGGGTGATTATATCGGCCGGGTTCGACGTGCTCGATGCGTACGTCACTGTGCTTGGCCACTCCGTCCTGACGCTGATGTTTTTGCCCTCCTCATCAGAAGAGTTGTCGTCGTTGCTGATGCCATGCGTGACGTCAACGATATCGGCTTCTAGAGGGCGGGACGGGGTGCTAACTGCGATGAAAAGTTCCTGCGGTGGGTTTGGCTCGCGGGGAAATGCAGAGAGCCTCTGCTTCAAAATTAACTGGACCCTGTAAGCGCGCACAGAATCCCGAACCGTAGCTCGTTTCTTTGCGTAACGCTTCGTTCTTGACTTTGGTACGAGGAAGGTCGTTCGTGTGGTTCGTCTCCGGTGTGTTTGCCGCTCGAGCTCGCCGAAAGCTGGCGTCTGCTCGAAAGCTGCTTGAGCTTCGTCGTTCCCATTCTTGCAGTCCTTCTTGATTTGGCAGCTTTTGCTTTCTGGCAGACTGGTATCGCCTCCTTAATGTTGTTACAGAGGTATGCGGTGTACTGAATACAGTTTTGGACAACGCAGTGAAAAGTTCATACAGCTTCCGACATTTCCCCGTCGAGGAGCTCACATTAAAATCCGCAACGGGCTGGGCAGGTCAAACAGCAACCTGCACAGCCAAGTGCGAGCACCGCGCACAGAAGAGAGCGAGTGAGACGGTGGATATCCTCTCTAACTATAGATAAAGTCTTGTCCCCAGACGTGTCTTAGCTACATAGTCCTCTCTCGTATCTTCACACCACAGTTAGCTACTCGTATCAAATCGTTGATCTTTGCTCAACCGAAGCTCATCAGCGCGTGCGTCGTTGCTACCGTAGTCTCCGGTGAACAGAAATGCAAGCAGGCTGGGCACGAGCATGATCGCGGTCGTGCGAACCGTGTAGATCGCGGTTGCAGCCCCCGGCGTTGTCCGTGAGTGTGCTGTAAACGACCTTGACGCACCGCGCCGCAAAATATAGCGTTGTGCAGTTCATGCGCTGCTCAGGCTGAAGTTGTCCACATCTTTGTTGAGTCTGGGTCCCGAGACCGGATCTGCAGAGGAGGAAGGAAGAGATTACAGCTGATTCTAAAAGAGTTTGAAATTTGTTCCAAAGGAAATCGTAATCGTATTTTTTTTAAATTTAAAAAAACTAACACGTTGAAGCAAGTCAAACGCGCCATGATTCACAACCTGGAGTTGGTTGCAGCGAGCCACGCGTCCACAGGAAAGAGACACTGGCTGGTGATTAGTGCGAATGCTTGCGCGCTTACATTGCACACCGCTCGCAGCAGCATGTACGACGTAAAACCCACGGAATGTGCGTGAGCTGTTCAGTAGGATTGAGAAATGTAGTGAGCGAGTGTCGCCTCGCGTACAAAAAAGTAGTTTCCCAGCCTCGCTGAGAAACTATAATGAGCTAAATCATACAATTGTGGCTTTACACCATGTTATGGTTAATTTGGAACGATAGTGAATTCTATTGAAATCAGCCCCAAAGTACCCTCCCGAAGCAGCCAGTGGACTGCCTGACGGTAGGAGGCCCGCGAGTGGACGCACGCGCTGAGGGGAAGATGCCAGACCTTGCCATGACATCTGACTGCTCGCCCGCCCGCGTCTTAGAGTGCTGGGGAGATGACTCTGCATACTACTCCGTTCTGCATCAAGTGAAATATTTATTTTTGTCGGTGTTTCGAATCAAGCGAAGGGAAATAGTATAGCTTTCAGTACGTTCTGGTACAGTGATGGTGCAATATGCGTGGATATGCAAAGAAGTGGCAGGCGAACAATTCAAGCTCCCGGGAAGTCGTACCTCCCGAGCTCGCCTGGCCTTAGAATTGTGGCGAGGTCTGTAGTCGTTGTTTTCGCCACGTGCTATGCAGTGGTACATCGACGACTTTAGTGAGAGAAATGCTGCGTTGATAACGGCTGTTGGTATCTCCCAGTAGGCTCTAGCCAATGCGACAATGAGCTCGACGATGGTGTGCGGAGGAGTTTTGCGTAGGCGGGACTGTGTGGAGTTGAACACGCCGAGGTTGCGCACGTCGAGATCATCATGACAGGAAGGTGGCTGGCAGCGGAGGACATTTCTGGGGCGGATGCGGTGGCGACAGCTGCAAACTGCTCATCGTTAGGTGCGATGTGAGCCGGCGCGTTATTTTGCTGAAGCACGCAACGTCCGCCCGGCCACCTTTTGCATGGTCGCAGGAAGGGCATGCAAGAGCAGGATGACGCGATAGGCGATCTTTGTCACCGATACGTATTGGAGCACCGGGTCCCTGCGGAATGGTTCACACTGGTTCGTTGGGCCTCGACCCAGCGTACAAACGGCCGAACGCCGATTCGGTCGTCGACGTGGGCGCCGGTGAGCGCACACCAACGCGGTCTCGCGACGGCGGCAAGCACCACCTTCCCAATGAATCGTTTTTTCGAACGTGGCGGGTTGGAATCTGCTCACCAGGCACGACCAGGAGTTGCTCCATCACCTCCGCCACGTAGAATCGCTTCTTGTTAAAATAAACAACATCCAACATGCAGTTGAAAGTCAGCGTAGTGGCGTCGATGTGGCTCATGCAGAACGCGACTCATTGCTCCATTTGCTTCGCTGTTTGCGCAGGCTATGTGACACTGCTAGTCACCTTTACTGCACCCTCCGTCTGCCGGAGGTGCAGCGTTGTGGCTGAAACATGGATCGCCACAGCAGCGGGTCGAATGGCCGACCGAGACGACAGTCGCACAAACAGCAAGCTCTCGATTGCAACACTGACGTCCGTCCTCTTCCGTCCTCTCCTGTCCTTACTTGACTTCGCGTCAAGGACACCAGTCGCTGCCATCGTCTCACACGCCCGTTTTCAGACTCGACAAACGGCAAGAAGTTGGAGGTGATGGGCTTGAGCTGCGCTTGACATCGCGCCACGTCGCAGCACGACATTCACGCACTGGAGAAGGAGGGCCGCCAACACGCGCTTGTGCTCCTCATCCGTGGTGATTTAGCCGCGAGATTTTTGACCAGTCCTGAGGGTAGGTGACGCGCCTGCTGGTTGGGGTGCGTTTTACTGTATGTGGACGCATCTCTTGATTGAGTGGCGCTCTTGTCGTCACTGGCACACCAATCGACCCGCGTTTGTCTAAGCTTTGAATTCTGCAACTTGCTTGCAATAAGAAGACAAATAAAGAAATGCGCAGGGCAAAACTACGAATTTTCACTTGTTGCAGAACAGAGTATTACAGAGTTGCTCGGTCATGATTTTGTCGCGCTCGGATATTTTCAAATCTTCTCTTAGTATGGGCGACGACCCGTAAGGTAGGAACAGCCTCGCGCTGACGACACGACGACAGGCGACCGCATCCATGTCGTCTAGTTGCTCGTGTCGATGGATATCCTGCCGCTGGCGCTCTCAAACGTGCGTCCCGTGGGCCTGGGCCCCAGCGAGCCCATAAACGTTCCGTTCCTGTCAAGCCCACAGACAAAGCAGAACCTGGCAGCGTGGACCGTCTATAGGCTCTCTTGTCGCTCTTGTCTCCTCGCCGTTTTCCTACTGCGCAGTTCCAGCGCAGCAGCGCGGTACGCGGCTTGCTGGACTGAGGCGAAAGAGAGCGACACACGAGAGAGTGAAATACGAGAGATCAGAGCTTCGCGACGACCGTGAGATGATATCAGGCAGATGGCTCGCACGAGTGGGAGAGTGAGACTGAGAAACGCCATGAATGGGTAGGTTTGGAGTCTGTGCATTTCCATTGAGTGAGTACCGTCGACAGCGACGGCGCATGGCGCACGATGGACGGAGAGTCAATTCAAGGTATGTGGCTACAGTGTGTTATCGGTCAAGGACGGTCAACATCATATTGTTGTTGGGGCAGCCTTGATACCGATACTATCGACTTGACTCAGATATACGTTCATATCTCTCGTGTAATATGTTGAATGCGCTGACACAGGCGCCTTGCCCGTGGAAGGTCAAGGTGCACACGAGACGCGAGAGAAAAAAAGCGATCGTGACCCGCCAATCTTTCTACAAGTGCTGGCGGCAGACACACAACCAGCAGCTCTGATGTGCTGGTTACACGTGTACTAACAGGTTCTGCCATTTAGTATTCCCTGTCGGAATAGAATACCGTTTGCGCCGCTCTGGGGCTTTATCCACATATATCCACATACAGTACCATTCACAATACAATACCCTGCAAGAATGGATAATTCAGACGCTCTTTTACTGTGAGCAGACGAGAGAGCGGAAAAAAGCCTCGCACAACCCCAACTCATTCGACAATTTTATTCGACAAAGAAACCCCAACATGGCGCCACAGTGCACTCCCAAGTTGTGTAACGAAAATGGAGAGGTGCTTGACTGGATTGAACAGCACGGAGGCAGTGTGCCAACCCGTGCGCTCAAACACTTCACGGACGAAAGAGTTGATATATCAGTGACGCACAGTTACGCTACGGTAGAGACAGCGCGCGAGGTTGCAGTGGCTCTCGCAGCAATGCTGAGCGAGACATTACTCTACCACTGCCATCGTTTATGAACCACATGCGTAATAATGGTTCACGTTACTTTAATATATCCTGCACAATTGTGTATAATTGAGTCAAATGGGGTCTACTAGGGTATTAGTATACCGTATACAAATTGGTAGAACCCGTTAGGACTACTCCGTTCCAAACAAGAGCACGATCCCACTTTGGTTCGTGTTTCAAAACAAAATCACAACAGTTGACTTGAATTAAGTATGCCGTTGTGTGATCGTGATTAAAATAACATATGCTCTGATTTGGCATGAGAAAAGCGCGACGGTCATCTATCTGAAAGCCAACAATTGGATACAATAAATTATCCACATGGTGGTTGACATATATCTGATCTACCAAAAAAGTTGTGTCACGAGAAGGGGCTCTGAGAGCACCCAAACCGCCATGTATACTCTAATTGGATTCCTTACGAGCAATTTTGTTCATAATAATGTAGACAATGTTTTGGGCTACAAAATGCCACCAAAAAACGTCGATTTCGGTTAAATATTGCTGAAATGCGCACGTCAGATCACATTTCGCGCTCTTGTTTGGAATGGAGAAGTACACCATTTTACATTCCGCCGGAGAACTGTTTCATCTCCAAAAGAGAATGGTAAAATCAAAGAGAGGAACTCTCAAATTTAATTACTTAAAAATAATCATGTACTACACTTTTTGTCGGACTACCATATCCTCGAGGGTGCACACAGGAGCGTGAATTTTCACAGGGTGGGCAAAACACGACAGACAAAGTCCGACACTGACCACCTATTCCATGCGAAGATCGGTAGCAGCGACGAGAACACTCTCTATGAGCCTTTTGAATCATACCGCGCGGCTGCTGCAAGATGTCCTCGCGGTCGACCGCCAAATCTCACTTGATTGCCGCCTTCACTGTCGAGAACTCGTTTTCAATAGGATTTAGAATTTTAGAATACGGTCCTAGCCTGAGTAGAGTTGCCCCGCTAGAGTAGTCCTTTCAGAACACCTCATCCGCGCTCGCGTGGTACGGC
Source organism: Globisporangium uncinulatum (assembly GCA_023333755.1). Classification (NCBI taxonomy): domain Eukaryota; phylum Oomycota; class Peronosporomycetes; order Pythiales; family Pythiaceae; genus Globisporangium; species Globisporangium uncinulatum. The sequence continues at coordinate 13,032 of JAASFJ010000500.1, forward strand.
GCGTTATACAGCACGATCACGACCTCGTTCATCCATGCGCTCTCGCGAACACAGCGAAGCGGGCGTCTCAAAAACTTGCACTCCTCGATCTTGAAGCTGTCGGGGTACTGATCCCAGGAGGTGTGCTCGTCGCTCGATACGCATGCAATGGTGTGCAGGTTTGCATCTTCCCGGCCGTGGCGGCTTTGGATGCTCTATCACCGCGCGCGGTTCGTCCCACCGTGCGAGACGTCCATAAGATTAAGTTCGTCTCATCCGCATAATAGACTCTCTTTCGTGTTTTGGCTGACACGGCAAACAGAGATATTACTTGGTTAATTCACTATTGGCCAAGCTCCCTGATATTCATCAGTATACAAACATACCTTGCAACAGAAGTCCGAGCAGCGTCACCACATACTGGAAGCGTTCATCGTTATTCAACGGCGCGTTCATGAGCGAGCTCTGCTGGTGTACCTTCTTGACAGTGCAGCAGACACCGTCGACCGCCCGCTTCGCTGTCTGCTTGGAGACTTGGACGCTGGACCCGAATATAAGCGCATTCGTCGTCTCCCCCAGCGTGAGGTGGCAGTTGTCTTCGAGCCGCTCGAAGAGAAAGGTCTTCATCTCCTCCGTCACGCGCTTGTACTGATACCCGCCTCTTCGCAACCGAGCGTGGTCTCACTCGTCCCTCGTTCGCGCTCCATTGATCCACTTCCACGCGGTCTTCTATGGGATGTCGAGGGTGGCCGGGAGGATGTGTCACTTGTCGTCGTCCCTAGATCCTTTCAGCGCGCGTTGCTTATCCATGATTGTGAGGCATTTTCATAAGTTAGGTCGCACAACCTTGCGGCTGCATCGACGAGCGAATGGTGGCGGGAGCTCGTGAGCGTGGTCATCGAATTTTGAATGGTGCGCAGAAACATCTTTTCACATTAAATTAAATGTGAAGTATTTGTTTTGGAAGGCTTCTCTCTTTGAGTTTACCATTCTACCTTTGAGATGAAACAGTTCTTCGACGGATTGTGAAATGGAGTAGTTCATGTTGTCCAGGTTGCTACTGCTGCTAAAAGTACGAGTACGTGAGTGTACTCGAAGACTGGTCGTACTTAATGATGTGCAGAGAGCGAGATTAGGTTGGCACGACTGCCATCACCCGAGAGTGCCAGGTCAGCTCGCGATTCGCGCACGCCGCACAGTATCACGTTCCCTCGGCAGTGTCATTCAGCACGACGGCGCAGTTGATTGCTTTACTATATCGCTACGATGCTCATCGGTACGTGTATAGCTTCAAGATCGCTGCGGCACAAATTGCGGGGTTGAAGCACATGTAGCATCAATTTCTACTGTGATACCGCCGCACACACAGAGCCTGTAGTTATTTCACCAGCGCATTGCAATCGCGTTGTATTCGTACGCGCTTATATGTGGGAGGTCTTCGAAATCCGCCGCCTCAACGTCGCGGTCGCGACTCACACACATAACGGCGCGTTCTGCAACTGCATAGGCAGGAGTTCGTGAGTAGTTCGTAATATGATATGTCGTTGAAAATTGAGATCCCTTCGTCGAGTCGCATGCTTTTCATTTGAGATGCTCGTCAGCCAATACAAGTGTTTTTATGGATATCATTACGGTTGAAGTCAACAAACAATTATGGACTTGAAGGATCAATATGGATGATTCAGGGATACATAACAATCGCCCTCGAATGCATCCATTTGCTCAATGAGTTTCAGACAATGTGCACTCAAATTCAGAATACTTGATAAGATGATAACTGAGAATAGCATAAACTCCTCCAATTTCATGTGTCATTAAACTGACATGTCCATGATCCTCAAAGATGAATGCTTTCAGGTGAAAGGAAAGCGTGTGGCCGAAAAAGCGCGCTAGCAAATCTCCTTTGTCACCATTTCTACAAAGTGAGAACCTGCAGCTAGCTAGAGATACTGCGAGCGGTGTTCGGTAATCGTGTAGTTGACAGACAGTTGAAGAATTGTCGCCATGTGTCGGCCAAGATATTGCTTCATGTGGCTATTGTACGTCTTCACCAGCCTCTGCAACCTTTGAAACGCGCTGGTTGCCGATTATCACGTGCTTCCGGTAAGTGCTCGCCATCATGGCTTTTTGAAAGTGGATGTCGAGCGCAGTGTTTCCGATTTCGCGCGCGAGGCACTGCAAGTTCTCGCACATTCTGAAATGCTGTTCCTGCATAAAACCCTTCGGACCGCAAAACGCTTTTGGAAGGATTGATGATTTTGAGTGCGCATTGTCTGAAACTCATTGAGCAAATGGATGAAAGTGACACTATATTTGTGTAAACATGTAAAATCAACCAATGCATTGGGTTCTTTATTGTGTAAGGTATTGTATTGCCACCAAACACTTCTGGATGGATGTAATATGCATCACTCTTGAGAAACTTCAAAAACAAAAGCGGACATGTCTCTTGAAATGACGACAAAAGTGCTCTATGCGCATGACTACTCCACGACACAACCGTCGTGGTGCCGAGTTGGTCTGAGCGAAGCGGAGTCCATTCACCTGGGTAGGAGAGCGAGCCGCAGGCGAACCTCTATAACAAGGTAATTTTTTTGCCCGCAGGGCGTATCCCCTCCACTTTAATCTGTGTATACATTATACGCGCCTTTACAGCCATACCGTAAAGCTTCCGGCATTCCGACAGCGATTCCGGCAGTCCGGATATATCCGGACAAATTTTGTATGAGTATACATGTTGGTATACCTACAGTATACGGATTATATTTTGGGTGTCTCGCGCTCTCGGCCCAATCGGGCCTTCGCGCTCAGGAAAAAAAGAAAACATGTACTGGAGAGTGTTGCCTACTCCGCTCAGTAAACCTCGGTCGTTGGGCCAGCCTACGCAGATACTGCTGGGCACCGCTCGCTACGCTTCGCTTGGCAGCCGAGCAGGTCTGCTTTGGCTACGCTCCCTCGGTTTCTTCACCCATTTAATTTAACCGACAAGTTTAGAAGTATACACATTTTCGGAACAGTAAACATGAGACAGTTCGAATAGTATGCAATTTCAAGTCCTCACACGTCACGTGGGGTGTCGGAAATTTGACGATATATGTCCATATCAGTGCGAATGTCTAAAGGGTGTGAAAACAAAATCTACCGTATGTAGTATCGTATTTATTTTCGTGACAGAGAGAGAGAGCAATTTGCGAGGCACGCTATCGCAATTTTATTCTGACATGGATGACCTGATCTTGCGACAGTTATATTAACTTAAAAAAATTGGGTAACCTCCAGTAACCTTATTTTAAAACGTGGTCCACACGGCAAGGTAATTTACTTAGGATGACAAGGCTCTTGCCCAGGCTTCGCCAGGAAATGTTCACCCGTTCCACCCACCTTTATTCATTCTACTGTACCCCTCTCTCGTCCTCTCTCTCTCAAGATACAAACACACACCACAACATAGCCTTAATCAATCCCGATCCTCTTACTCTTGCTATTACATGTTTGCATTACTTTCAATGTCTTTCTCCTCGTTCACTGTCTTGCTCATCCCCGTCCTCAATTCCGCCTCTCTCGCGTTGTCTTGTACTAATGGTTTGCTTCTTGCATTCTCTCTTTTAGCAAACAACTCATCCACATCCTCACTGTTTTCGCTCACAATAGGACTCTCTCTCTCTCTCTCTCTCTCTCTCTTTCTCTCTCTCACGCACACACACACTCTCTTCCTTTGTCTCTTTGTCTCTCTCTTGTTCTCTCTCTCTCTCACACACACACTCGATCTCTCTCGTACTCCCTCGCTATCTCTATCTCCCTATCTCTGTCTGACAATATTGCTCACCCCGTCCTCTTTTCCATTTGTGTTAATCACCCTTTAACTCGTCAACTCCAATTGTATGTTCATCCTGCACAGCTCTCTTTCTCTCAACGATACTCTCAACATTCTCTCACATGTCTGTTCGCTTGCTTTCACACTTGCAAACCCACTTGCTTGCTCACCCACTCACTTGATTATTCGTTCAACATATTTTCTCTGTTTTTTCTCATTAGTGATTTCTCCAAAAAATTACTATATGACCTCAACTTCCCACACGCACGGTTTCATCAACTGTTATAAATCACTCTCTATTTTGCCACAAATCAAACTTTTTATATCCAAATGTTTACGGCTTTAGGGCGTACTTTTATGCAGCGGTCCGAAAAACTATTGAATACTGCAAAAATGGGCATCGCCATTTCGTGCTCGGACGAACAAAACTCAAGTTGTCAATATATATATACACTAGCCGGGCACCGCCCACTACGCGGTTTTTTTAGATCCATTACGCACAGTCTCTCTACTGAGGTACATTGACAAGATTGCTCGGTGTCGAGCTTATAGGTATAGTGTTGCTAGGCGTGTGGTGCTGGTATGTATAGTGCTGCTACGCACTAAACGTTACCGCGCCTTTTACGTGATATGTCGAGCAGATAGGGGACGCAAAGTATCGAGTTGTGTGGTGGCGCGAGGTACTGTGCTTCGAGATGTTGCTAGGTATCCAGCTGTGCGACCTTGCAGGTGTCGTGCAGTACGGCGTTGCTTGGTGCTGCTAGGAATCAAGCTGTTAGGAGCTGCTAGGCATAGTGCTTCCAGCTTTTTATCGGTTAGGCATCATGCGGCTAAGTGCTGCTAGGTATCATGATGCGAAGTGCTGTTTGTAGTCGTAAGGCTCGGTATTGCTCGGGATCGCGATACTGAGTTCTGTTAGGTGTAGTTCGGTGGCATGCTGCTAGGTGCTTGTAGGAATTGTGATGCTGACGGCTGCAAAATATTATGCTGCTAGACGATGTTGAATATCACCGTGTTCGGTCTTGTGCTGGTGAATGTCGTGTATATTCATGCCATACTGATAAGTGCCATGCTAATGGTGTCGTGCCTCTAGAAGTTGCACTGCCTGTTAGTGTTGGACCCCGCGAGGTTTCGCGCTGTGTATCATTCTGTTATGTTTGCAGTACTAGACGTTATCGTGCTCAGTGTGGTACCACTATTTAGCGTGCGATTAGGTCCACCAGATGTCGCGCGCCTTTGGCGATAGGTAGCTTGCTGCTAGGTATAGTGTAGCTAGGTAATGCAATGTATCGGGTAGGTATGCTATACAACGTATCGTGGTGCTTGGCACTGCAATTTATCATCATGCAAGGGTTCATGCTGCTTGGCATCTTGCTGGATGGTGCCTCTAGGTGTCGCGTGTTAGATCCAGCACGTTTTGCTGTTAGTTATCGTGCACGCATATGTAGGTAGGTATCACGCTGTAAGGTACCGCTATGAATGTTGCCGTTGAGTCCTGCGAGGTAGCGTGCTGCTAGATACTGCTAGGTAAGTATCGTGCTGATAGGTGCCGTGCAGCTAGTTGCTTCTAGGTAGGTAGTGTGCTAGTAGGAGCCGTACAGCTAGGTGCTGCTTGGCGCGGCTATGTGTCGTGCTAATGTTTGCGCTGCTAGGTGTGGTGGTGCTAGATATCGTGTTGGTAAGTGCCGTGCCTCTAGTTAGGGTGCTCCTAGGCACCGCTCAGTCTCGCGCAGCTTGTTCCTGATATGTATCGTGTTGATATGTATCATACTGCTTAGTGCTCGCTAAGTATCGTGCTGCTAGTTAGTTCTAGGTATCGTTCTTTTATGGGTCGTGCAGTTTGGTGTCGTATTGCAAGGTGCTGCGGGGTATCCGGTGTGTAGTAGGTTGTGCTTGGCGCTGTTGAGTGTAGCGCTAGCTGGTGCTAGTATCTCGTGCAAGCAGGTGCATTCAAGGTCCTGTGTACTGTGGTTAGGTGCCGTGTTGATCGGTATCACGCTCGTATGTGTTGCTATGCATCCTGGTAGGTGTTGCTAGGGGTCGTGGGCATAGATGTCATGCTTGGTGCCGTGCTGGATGACGTGGTCTTAGACGTCATGCTAACTGCTCTGCTGCTAAGTGCCATGGTGATAAGTCTCATGCTTATAAGAAAGCTAAAGGTGCACATTTAATCAGCGCAAGGTTTACCCAGTGTAGTTTGGCGCGAAGCAGTTGCGTCTTCTCTGAGCAAATTTCCCCTTAATGTTGCAATAGTTCGCCGTCCAATCTATTTATACATATCGTTACAGTCTTCACCAATGGTTGCATTGCACACGCAAAGTGTGTAACTGTTATCAAAGTTCTCATAAAGTCTGAATTAATTGATCGGTATTAACGAATAAAGTGCTCCATTGAATTAACGGAAAGAGTGCACCTCTGAATTTAAGTTTACGCTCTCGAACAAAAGCCGCAAAAGTGAGTTTGGTGCTGCTTGGTATTTCAGCTAGGTAACGTACAACTATGTATCTTCAGCTTTTCAGCTTCGTGTCGTTATGCTAAGGATCGTGGTGCTTAGTATCGTGCTATTGGGTACCATGGGAAGTATCTTGCTTTGTGGTGTCGTTATCTTAGGTATCTCGTAAGTTGATATCATGTTGATTGGTATCGCACTGTTCGGTATCGCGCTAATTGGAAGTGCACTTCCTCAAAAGTGGCAAAAGCGCCCCAAAGAAACAATCGGAAATTACGAAAGCCCAGCGTTACAGTCCCGAAGAGTGACCTGACGGTGCCGAAATAGAGAATGCAAGACAACCACAAAAAACGAACATGAGCCCCGAGGAGTGACGAACACGGTGATAGCGTTGATAAGAGAGACTAGTCGGGCGCCGCCTGCTACGCGGGCGTTTTTTTAAGTCCATGGCGTACGGGCTTTCAGCTAAGATTGCTCGATGTCGAGCTGATAGGTATCGTGTGGCGAGGTGCTTTTATTACAGTAATAGTTGTTGTGTTTTAGATACTGCTCGGGTCGCGCTGTTGAGTGCTGTTAGGTGTTCTTTAGAGTCATGTTGTGAGGTACATATAGGGATTATGCCGCTGACTGCTGCTGATGCTGATAGACACTGTTAGATGGCGCCATTTTAGATTTCGTGCGCCTGGATGTCATGCATATCTGTGCTGTACCAGTAAGTGCCGTGCTGAAGGTGTCGTGCGTTTAGAAGTTGTGCTGCTTAATAGCGTTAAACTTTGATGTGTCATTCTGCTATGTTTTGCAGTGCTAGACATCATGGTTCTCTGCGAGATGCCGCAGTTTAGCGTGAGGTTAGGTCCACCAGAGATCGTGCAGCTTCGTGTTGCTATGTAGCGTCGTGCTTGGTATTGTGAAGCTAGGTTATTCAATGTATCGTGGTCCTTCGCACTCCAAAGTACCGCGCTGTTTGGCACAGCAAGGTATCGTGCTACAAGGCATCGTGTGTTGCTAGACATCGGCCAGGTGGTTGCTGCCTGGTATTGTGAGGTTATGTCCATTTCGTTTTGTTTTAGCTGTCGTGCTGCCATGTGCAGGTAGGTATCACGTTGCTCGGTACAGCGAAAATGTTGATGTAGGGTGCTACGAGGCAGCGTGCTGCCATATATTGATATGTATTTCGTCATTAGGTGTTGTGTTGCGAGTTGCTGCCATGTTCGTATCGCGCTGGTAGGTGCCGTACAGCTAGGTGCTGTATAGGCCTGCTTTGTATCGTGATAGAGTTTGTGCAGCTAGGGGTATTGGTGCTAGGCATCATGCTAGTAAGTGTCGCGTCCATAATTAGTGTGATGCTAGGTACCGCTCAGTCACGCGTCGTCTTCTTGCTGATAGGTATCGTGTTGATATGTATCATGCTGCTTAGTGCTTGCTAAGTATCCTGCTGCTAGTATGCCCTAGGTATCGTGCTTCAAGGCGGGCTAGTTATCGTGCTACTAAGTGCTGCTAGTTATCGTGGTGCTTGGTGCTACCAGGTGTCGTGCGGTTACGTGTGGTGTAGTCAGGTCTCGTATTGCTAGGTGCTGCGATGTATCGTGTTGCGTGGTAGGCTGCTGTTAGGCGCTGGCAAGTATAGCGCTGCTAGGCGCAACTAAGTGTCGCGCGAGCTGGTGCTAGCGTTTCGTGCAATCAGATGTATTCTAGGTCTCA
>JAASFJ010000501.1:0-20973 GCA_023333755.1 Globisporangium uncinulatum
ACGAGCAAGTTGTCCACTTGCAGGCGACGGTAACGTGCTGCCAAACGAGTTCAACAGCCACAGCACCAGAGCAGTGCTCGCAGCAGTACGCCAAGAGCGCCAGCGACTTCAAAATTATGCTCGTGATGCGTGACCTGACGGTCTGTAGTGCGAGGAAGACATAGCAATGACGGCCACCAGCCGTGGCTGAGCGCACTCGCACCACCAGGCAGCGCAGCTGTCTGTGGCAACGACCGCGATTTGTTGGACCAATAGGTGGCCCCAACACCGCGCGCGACGATCGCGATAACGCCTCTAGTCCTCGCAACAGTATCGATCAGTGTAAAATCACACTCAAAGTACAAGTACGGCTTTCAACAACAAATGTGGGTCCTTAATTTTCTATCAGACTTGTACAGCATGGCTTATAAGAATGGTTGGCTTTTTTACATCGGTTATTCGGTAAAGGGAAAGTTAACAGATCCAATCCACCCTATTCCATAGCTTCCCTGTGCTGCAGGCACGGCATTGTGCTTTTAAGCTGAACAGCTCAGTTATAAATCGAGACAATCGGCTCGAAGTGAAGCGCGTGAGTTGCCACGGCGAACTCGAGCTTGCTACATGCCAACTCGAGCAGTAGGTCACCCGCACGAAGTTGCTGGTCCTTTATCAGGTGGGGGATCTTGTAGTTGTTGTCGCCCTTCTTCAGCACCGACTCGTACGAGACGCTCTGGAGCGTCATGAAGCACTTGACCAAAGTGCTCGGCTCAAGTTTAGTGAACGTCTCACTGACTGTCTGGATGAGCGCGTCGATCTCAAAGACCTTCTTGTGCTGCGGCGATTGGATCGCATTATAGAATCCTAAGTCCAGCACATTGTGGTCAGAGCTGCGTGGGGGCTGATCCTGAAACTCGTCATTGAGCTCCATAGCCTTGCACGCAGCGCTTACTGCTGCCTCAAATGCGACGCCGTGTGCTGGAGCATTGTCCTGCTGAATCACAACATTTGACTTTTTTCCACCTACAAATACCATGTCATAAATCCAAAATTTAAGAATCGAAAGCAAAAAGCACAAAACACACCTGGCCACTTCGTGATAAATTCTGGAAGTAGATTGTCCAGTTGGAAACGCTCGTAGACAGCGCTCCTCGCACTCAATGAGGACGTCACGACAGTACCGGAGCGCATGTACTTAGAGGTCTTCTTTGCTGGCACACACTTGACAAAAGGCCAGCACCCAACGCGTCCGTCGAATAGTGTCTTGCGGTGAGAGTCTAACCGCGGCCTGGCAACCGCAACAAGAGACATCAATTTCATGATACGGCCTTTGCTAGTGGTGGTCAGGTGTGCCGCTCCCTCTTCGGCTTTGATACATCTTGCCGCGCTCTTTTTGAAGAAGCACCACTTCTCGTCGATGTGGACACGATCTGGCATCCCATCAAACGAAATGGTACCAACGCCTGTGAAAACAAAGCTCAGAAACTTCAGAAACTACCAAACAGCATTCCATTACAAAAATAAACTTAAATGTGTCTGTACGGACAAACAGAAGCGCAAGCTCAAGGCGGGCGTCCATGTGAGTCGACATGAGATATGGGCGTAGTGTAGTATGGACACGACATACATCGCCACCGGCCGCCACCCGACGTGCCAGTGTGCTTCTCGACACGCTGGTCACTGCCTCGACCTCCCGTAGAGTCTTCAGCAGGTGCACTGGCACCGCAGCAACGCGGGAGTGCAGCTCTTCACTCGACCACTGCTTGAATCTCCTGCTTGACGAGATCAGTGTGAGGTCGGCGCGGTCCTTCAAGACGCACCGCACCATGGCTCGCTAGCACGAAAACTCCGTCGTGGCGGCAGTGACGCGGCCGCGAGCAGGTTTGCCGTCCCCGGTGTGCACCAAGAGGAAACCCAGGATGGCAGCGCGCTGCCTCTGCCGCTTCTCCTTGTGTTGTTGCTGTTGCCGGCATTGCTGGGGAGATTGTCTTGAGATGGTGGTGGCGAGGAGTGCGCGCGAAGTAGAGTGAGCGAAAGTGTTTGAAAGTTTTAAAGGTGATGGAGGTCTGTATTGTTGATTTCAGTTCACTCGTCTATCTGCCAATCAAATTGTTCGTTGAAAATGGTGTACCAAACTCCAGTTTGAAAACGGCAACAGGTTTTGAGACAGAGTAATACTTTACCCAAGAGTTTTTGAGTTGACAAGTGTTTTTTTAGTATTGATAGTCAGAGAAAATACTTGCCACCTAGCCATTTTTATTCATCAAATCAGAAGCGCTGAAAACACTGTCTTTTTCTGTCGACTCGCGTGGGCGTTCCGATGCGTTTGGGGCGTTGAGATTCGTCGTTATCTGTAGTGTACGTAAACGTGCACACAAAATCCAGAGCTTTCCGTGCCTGACGCGGCGTTCGGTTTAGATATGGTATGCTCAAGTCCATAACTAAGGTGGTAGCAAAGCCGCGAATATGTAGCTATCGTACTTTTGCGCTGAGCAAGCCAAGATGCATTTACGGGGTGGACAAAATAAACGAACACTAAAGGCATTCACAAAAACAAGATTAAATGAGTAGCTACATTCAATACTCGGGTGTTAAGTTTTACACTGTATATTGGATTTGTTAAACCCTTGTGTTGGTTGCTCAAGCTAAATGTTTGAAAAGCCGCACGTGCCTGTTGCCCTGCTGAACTGTGCCATGAAACGAAGAGGATGGCTGTCACAAACATTGTAACATTGGAGACATACTGGAAAATGACACAATTGTAGTCACATGATGATATTGGAAAAGTTTTTTTTAATGTAACAAGTTGTAACATTGAAAAATATTCGTAGTAACTTATAACAATATTTTGTGGCGGTCGTGTGGAAGATGTCACATTAACGATGGTTCGCTTGAAAGTTGAGAGGCGAGCGCTGGCGAAGCGTCAGTCGCCCAAGGCGCCGCCGCCGCTGTCTTCGCCACCTCGGCCGCCTTCCTCACCTTCCTCGCCTCCCCCTGCCCCCGGCCCGTCTGCACGTGCAGCCTCCACCACCAGCTGCATCGATTTGACGCTCGACGACGACTCGGAAGACGACGACGAACCGCTCGTCAACAGCGTCCCAATCCCTGCCAACGCCGCGTCGCCCAGTGCGAACGCGGACGAAGCGCCGAGGCCACGAGAGCTGCTGAAGTTGCAGCGGCCGTCGGAATTAGTCGCCGAGGACGAGTCAGAGGAAGACGAAGAGCTCCCACGTCGCTCAACCAGCGACACGCCTGCTACTACCACAAATCCGCTCGAGTCAGGACGAGACAGCGCCGCAGAGGAGCTCCTCGAAGACGGTGAGATCTTTGAAGAAGGCGCAGTGGTCGCGTCCCCGTCGCAAGTGAAGCAAGCGATCGCGCTCGAGCGACTGGCGGCCCGTGCCGCTGCTGCTGTGGTCGCTTCAGCAGCGGCTCCACGCACAAAGAAGCAGAAGAAGCGGGGGAAGAAGAAGGCCAAGCGCAAGCTCGAAGCGATGCTCGTGGCACCAGTGGCGGCTGGTGAAGGGAGCCACAACAGCGACTTTGAGCGGAACACACGCCACCAACCCTTTGCGCTCGCACAGGCCCACAGTTTAGGACCAGGTAACGCGGGTCTTGGGAACGTCGTGGCGGACGCCCACCGAGCGGACGGGCGGAGTGTACGGATGGTCGTGGCGGGTGGACCACCGCTGCCAGTGCCAAGCGGTCCGTTCGTTAGTGGCCACCACGCGCGCCATCACGCGCACCCGCACCCGCCGCCGTTGCCGCCAGTTCCGTCGGGGCCGGGACGCGACGGGCCGTTCGTGCCGTTCATCCCGCCGCAGTTGTTTGCAGACGACCAGATACTCCGCGTGAACCGGCACGGAAGCGTCGAGACGTTCAGCTCGACTGCCGAGTATCCGCACAACGGACCAGCGCGTCCGCCACCGCCTCGTTTCCTCCCAGGCAAACCAGCAGTAGCGGCAGCGGTGCCTCCGATGACCGGTGGCTTCAAGTACCACGCGGTCCCAACGTTCGCGACACGAGCTCCAGGTCCGCCGCTAGCGACCGAGTTGGTAGCAGAGAACTCGAGCAGTAAGACTAGCGACCATAGCCCCGCTGAGAAGGCAGTCGGTGCAGATTTCGATCTCGACACACTCCGTGCAGCAGCTTTGCGCACGAAGCGGCCGTTGAAGAACGTGCGGGTCGAGAGCGAGGCGAGCAGTGGACCGCCACCGCTGCCAGCGTCAGTGGCGGGCGAACCATCGGCGGTCGTGTCCGCTGTAGCAGCACCATCGCTCCCGAAAGCGGTTGACGTTCCCGAGTCCCCACGTCGGAGCATCGACGAACTGCGCGCCGAGATCTTGCGGTCGATGATGGTAAAGAAGACGAAGAAGGCGACGGCGTTGGCCGCTCCTCTGCCGACCATCACTCAGCCTGCCTCGCTTGTGAAGGAGCCGACGCTGAAGTCGTCGCCAGTGGCAGTCGATCAGCAAGAGTGCGAAGGCGCAGAGCCGCTCCGTGCGAGCGTATCGCCTCCAGCGCAAGCGCCAGTGTTGATAGCCATGACGACGGCACCAGCCTCGTCTGTGAACGTGACGCCTCCAGCTCCACTGCGACCACCGACTCCAACAACAGCGCCACAAGCGGCGATTTCTTCGAACTCTACTCGAACTCCAAGCCCAGCTCCGTCCTCGACACCGACAATACGCGTAACGGAGTTCACCTCGCCATCGTCTCCGCCACGCTTCCGTCCTCTGACTGCATCCACGCAGTCGATTGTCATCTGCCTGTCGCCCGAGGACTTTGCCAAGAGCAGAAAGAGCGGCAGTGTCGGCAACGCTGGCGCGGGCAGCAATGCGCCGATCCAGTCGGCGATCGAGGAGATGCGCAAGAAGATTGCTGAGAAGGAGAAGATACGGGACGGTAACCGTGTTGGAGACACGGTGGTCGCGGACGAAGGTGTGCAGCTGAACAACAGTGTGCCGACGCCCGACACAGCTGAGAGGGAATGGTCACCGCCACCACTCTTGTCGGACAAAGCAGGAGGCGACGGGGGTGGGAAGGCCTCGCATGCAGAGATGCGGTCGAGTCTGCAAGCCAAGATCGACGAGATGAAGAAGAGCATCGCAGCGAAGGAGATGGCGAAGAGCAGTAGCACGCGAGAATCGTCGTCTGCGTCGCCGTTCGCGACCGCGACCGCGTCGAACTCACTCCGGAATCACACGCCAGTTGCGTTGGCCAACAGTAGCCCACTGGCGGCTGATGGGATACAGTCGTCGCCATCGCCGCCACTACTAACAACAGCAACAGCGACAACAACAGCGACAGCGACAACGTCAGCGACAACGATAGGGGTTGGTGCTCGCTCCGCTTGTGATGCTGAGAGTGGCGTGGTCGCACGGGCGGTGCCAGTCGTGTGTGGTTGGCGCGTGTGTGCGTGCAGAGGTCGAGGGCTGGCGGTACTGACGCGTGGCTGCTGCTGCTGCTCCTCTGTCTCGCTGCATGCGGCTCGTGTCGTGTTAGGGCGGCGGCGACTACGAATACGACCTGTCAAGAGCAGCGCCGGACGAGTACGAGCGGCTGTACCGCGAATGCGTGTCCGAGTACGAGGAAGCACAGAGCCAAGTGACGGCGCTGGACGCTGCGATCGCCCAGCTGCGGCAGGAGATCGCGTCGCTCGAGCCGCCGTCGGCTGCGCTGCAGTCGAGTGGGAGGCAGCAGAGCGGTTGAGCGCGCTGTCCGAGTGCGTGTGCTGCGATGGTAAGTGGAGTGGAGACGCCAGTTCCAGCGCTCGCGGTCGATGGAGGTTCGCACTGCTGGAGCTGCTGTCAGGTAGGAAGTGACGGCGCAGCGGGGACGGGGGGCGGCTGCCAGCCAGCGAGAGAGGTATTTATTAGTGGTGCTGGCGCTGCTGGTGCTGGTGCTGCTGTGCTCAAGGGATAGCTTTTGAGCGAGCGCCTCGGATGCGTGTGTGTGCACTTTTGCTTGGTAACACGATAATCGACAACGGGTTGGCTGTTGCGGGTGCCAGTCAGTCTTAGAAGTAGAGCGGGTTCGCGTACGGCGGACAGCGGTCGTCGACCCAGAGGTTCACGAGGTCGTCAAGCTGCAGGATGAGCGGCAGCAGAAGCAGCTCGTCCTTGTACGCGATTGGCGCCGGGTGGAGCGGCGAGCCGCAAAACGTGGTCACGAGGTCGCTCTTGTCGTGGATGAACGCATGCGCGAGCACGCTGAAGTCGAGCTCCATCTTGGGCGAGCTTGCCCACTGCAGCACACCGGCGAGCAGCGAGTCCACCAGCGCTTGGTGCTCTGGAAACGCCTTCTGCACGAGCGGCCGCAGGTGCTTTGTGATGACCCAGTTGAGGATTGGCAGGAGACGGGTGGCGAACGAACCCGCCTTGGCGTTCGCATGCAGCTTCGTGAACTCGCTCGCCTTCAGCTTGAGCCTGCCGAACCTGCCAGCGCCAGCAGTTTTACCAGGGCTGGTCACTGTCACGTCAGCCCGTGAATCTGTCGCGCTGGCGTTCACTTTCGCGTCAACCGGAATCCCAACTCGCTCGGCGTTAGAATCGCGTCCGCCAGTTGCTGTCGTGGCGTTGCTGTTCCCCTTGCCGTGGAACGAGAAGGCGAACGCTTGGTGCTTCTCGTTCGTCTTCTGCAACTCCACTCTGTGCGCGAACGACTTGCTCGGAGACCACGGTGCTGTCAACTCTGCAGCCGTCGACGCGCTCCGCTCGCGGTGCTGCTCGATAAGTGCGTCGACATCGATCAACACCTCGGACGACAAGTCCGACACAAGAACGCGACAGACGGACTCGAGTGCCGGCGTCGCCTTCCTTTGTCGCAGAGCCTTTTGGCGCGGCACCTCGGCTTTGGGCAGTATGAACTCGATCTGGAGCCCCACGTGCTCGTCGTCACCGCCGAGTGCTACAGTCTCGACCCGGTACAGTCCGAGGAAACACACTGGGACACCGAGCTCCACGTTCACTGGACCGACGAACTCGACGTCCTTGAACGAGCCAGTCAGCTCGCAATCCGTCGCCGTCCCTTTCAAACTCCCCATGACCTCCGCGCTCACGTTCTGCATGTTACTCTTCACGAACCCAAGCAGCGCTTTAAGCGACCGGAAAAACTGGCTGAACACCTTCAGACGCGCGCGGAAGGCGACGTCCAGCTGCAGCTGGAGCCGAGGATCGAGTACTTGCGCTGCCGCATTCGTCGCGGTGGCTGTCGCTTCCGCAACTGCATTCACGACCGCCTTTGGCACCGTGGCCTTCCGCCCAAAGCGGAAACCGTACATGAAGCTGTCATAGCCCGTGCGTGGCTTGCTAAAGTCCACGCCGAGCACCACGCGCTCGTACACCTTTGAGATCGCCTCCACCACGCTCATCACCTTCAGCGAGCAGTGCACATGTTTCACTGTCATCTCGAACGACGCCGGCTTCTTCGTTAGCCTCTCGATCGTGGAGAAGAGCTCGTCCATGTCAAAGAGCGCAAACGGGGACTGGTCCGACCCTTTCTCGCCGACAAGGTGGCCCACAAAGTCAGCGCGACCACCGTTTGCGGCTGCGGCTGCCTGGGTCTTGCGGATGAAGAGCAGTTCGAGCACTTGCTTCCATGCAGCGCGGAGCTTCGGCACGTGCGTCTCGTCCCCTTCAGGTTTCTCCTCGATGAAGAAACGGCTGTAGTACGCACACATTCCCGCGATCATTTTGAAGCTGTACGGCTGCGGATACAACGCGCAGTCGTTGAGTGCCACCAACAGGTTGAACTGCGCAGGGGTGAGCCGAAGGGCCTCTGCGATTCGCTTCATGTCGTTGTCAGTCTGCAGGAACGACAGCAGCTGGGCAGCCGCGGCAGCGAGCAGAGATCTCGACGACGAGTCTTCGCGCTCCGGCTGCGGGTTGGTGTTGCTGATGAAATCGATGTCCCGCTCCATGACGGCATCGATGGGAAGTCCCGTGATCTCGAGTTCGCCCTCGAGGTCCAGCTTCGCCGGTGGCGCGTCGAAAGCTACTGCTAGCTCCTGCGGGAAGTAGATCAGGGTCAAGTCTCGCACGAGCGAGCTCAGCACGTTGGAGCAGAGTTTCCGGACCACGGGCTCCGGCAAGTCCAGTCCACCGTTTACTCGCCGCGTGAAGTTGAAAAGCTCGACACGCGTCGATTCCGGCGTAAACAGCAGCTCCCACCGCCCATGCGTGCTGTCATGAACATCTTCGACGTAGATCACATATACCGAAGCTTCAAAGTCTGTGTCGAGGTACATTCGTTCCCAGATCGACTTTGGTACTCGGGTGCCTTTGTCGCCGGTCACCTTCACGTGCTTGCCACAGCACACGGTGTGGCCCTTGAGTATGATCTTGCACGTCGGCGTGATTCCCTGCGCACCGTTCGTTTGGTGACTCATGTGGATCGAGAAGCTGCTCTTGAACGTCTCCACGAAGAACTCCCGCAGTCCGTAGAAGATCCCATCGACGCTGAAACGCAGCGTGTAGTTCTTCTCTCGCGGATGCCAGAATTGCCGCTTCAGCGCGTCCAGTTTGGACTGCGCGCACTGCAACTTTGCCGCGAGGTTCACGACGTTGACACCGTTTTTGTGTTGTGGGTGGTGAGCGGGCGATGATGCCTTCGGGGTATTAGCAGCACCTTCTGGGGACAGTGGCGACGCACCACGACGGCGACTCAGATCTCCGAGCGGAGACGACACGTGGAACGACCGCCGTGGGCTATTGTTCGCGCTTGTGCTGACGCGGCGTCTCTTCTCCTCCTCGAGCGCGACAGCCTCCATGGACGCGATGGTTTTCTCCATAAGATGGATCTGTCGCTTGATCTTCTCCCGCTTGATACTCCACTGCTTCTTCTTCTCCAGCTTGTGCACTTTCGCCGCTGTATAGATCGCCTCTAAGTCCTTCACCGCGGTGTTCCACGCGGCATCGATCGCAGGCTTCTCCATCGCCATTGTGTAAATTTGCAGACCCAGGTTTGGCGCCTTTGGCGATGCGGCGACTGGATCACCACTGGCCTCGTTAACTTTCTCCGGATGAGGAGGAGGTTGTAGCAGCGAACGAAGTGACGGACTGAGCGATGGGAGCGCTCCTTTGAGCTCGTCGTACTGAACCGGCCTCACCATCGAGAGTGGCGGTGACGGCGCCAATTGTTCTTCGTTGTTGTTGCTGTCCGGTTCGTTCGCTTCATCGTCTTCGTCGTACCCGCCGTCGTCTTCGTCGTACCCGCCGTCGTCTTCGTCGTCAATGTTGAGATCGTTCGCGACCTCATCGATACTGATCGCGATCGTATCGTGTTGTTTGTGGATGTGCTGGTTGCTCGTGCTGGTGACTTCGCCCAAAAAGCCATCGTCATTTGCTTCGCTGACCTCGTCGTCGTCGTCCTCGGACTCTTGAGGTGATGATGCAGGAGCAGCGACGAGTGGTAGCGTCGTTGGCACAGTTTCTGCAACTCGCTGGCGCCACCGAATCCAGCGGCGCCGACGCACATAGTCTGTCGCGCACGGCTCGTTGCGTCCACCGCTGCGCTTGATCGCGCTGTTGATCCTGTGAGACGATGCAGCAGCACAAACCCAGAACGGCAGGTGTCAAGATAAGATGGACAGACGCCACTCTGTTCCGCAATGCAACCGAGTGCAAGGCACACTGTATGTACATGGTGAAGTCGAACGCGTAGATCCAGCCGTCCTTGTCGCAGTTGCCAGCGTGCAAGTCGACCTCCCACGTCGACGTCCAGGCCCAGCTCACAGGCAGCTGCGGCTCCACTTTCTCGCGTTTCTGGCTTGATGGCGAGCCGTGCAGCCCGCCCCATCGCCGACGGTCCGTTGGCAACAAGTGCCCCGGGAACGACGAGCCGTACGAGAACGATAGGTACGAGTAGCGCTCGTGCTCGTAAGTGGCGTCCACGGCCACCTCGCCGCTAAAGTCGCGCACGCCGAACTGCATGTGCGCGCGCTGGAGGAACGCCTCTTCTTTGCCCTGGACACATACACACGCACACACACGCGGGTTTTGTGCGTTAGACTGCGTCCGTACTTGTCAATCGCTCACTGGACTGCGCCTCCCGTGCTGCTTTTGCGCTCTTTACTATTCGCTCGCCCACCTTTTGGCGTGCGAGAATCTCGTCCACTTTGTCCACTTGTCGCGGGTCGTGCGCCCAGTAGAGCGCACGCAAGCGCGCGCGGAGCTTCCGTGTCTGCTCGTCTGTCGTTTCTGCTGCTTCCGTTGTAAAAGTACGGTTAAAGGGCGGTGTTAACACTTGAGGGAGCTCAATTGACCCAAGCAAGCAGACAGTGAGCTCCATACGCACGCGCAGAGGAGGCGTCGAGCGGCCCGCGCTCCTCCTCGTACTCCTCGCTGACAGCGCCGAGCGTCGGCGCACTCTGGCGGCGCTGCATCGCTCACAGTCGGCAAGGGGAAAGCGAAAGATATTGCCGAATGGATGCGGAATTGCAAAGGAAACCAGCGAGTTGAAGTTACGTAACGGATGGCAATATGAGGCCTCAACCAAACTGGCGAAGACCAGGACACCAACACCCCATACGCACGACGACGCTTACTCTCACCCGAGTCAATGGAGCGTCACGGAGGCGGCAAGGAGCCGTCCGTGGACGCCGCGGACCGCGAATCGCGCGTGCTTGCGCGGCGCCACCGCATCGAGGCGCGCAATGCGTCCCGCAACCACGACGCACGTGCGAGTCAGCAGCTCGTGGGCGAAGCCGCGCGCATGAGCCGCGGACAGCAACAAGTCGCGGACTCACTCAACCAGCTCGACCGGCGCAAGCTCGCAGGCATCGAGCGTGTCACGAGCGTGCGCGTGGGGGCGGACGATGCGGAGAACCGGCGCCGCATTGACGAAGAGGAACGCCGGCACCGCCGCGTCGCACGGCTCCAAGAAGAAGCGGTCGAGAGCGGCGCGAAGAACGCTGCAATAGAGATGCACTGGTCCGACCTCTTTGAGTTCAGCATGCCGCAGGAGCTGCAGCGCGAGCTCGAGGCGCAGAACCGCGCGTGTGCCGACATTCTTGGCGCGAAAGACGCGCTCATTCGCGAGTTCCAGCGCCAGCTCAAGGCCAAGGACGAGGAATACGTGACAGCGCTCAAGGTGCAAGCAGACGAAGTCGAGACGCTGCTCGAGCGCATGGGGCAGCAGTACCGCGAGCTCCAGGACGAGTACGAGCTCGAGCTCGAAGCGATGGAGGACGCGTTCTTAAAAGAGCGCGACGAGCTCATTGCAGCGAACAAACTCGAGCTCGACGCGCTCTTTGAGAAGCGCCGGGAGATGGAGATGGTGTACATGGAGGCGAAACAAGCGCGCGACGAGCAGTACGTGAAAGAGATCGAGGCGCTGCGTGTGAAAGACGCAGAGGACTACAATGAGCTCAAGATCAAGCTCGAGACAAACATCCAGACGCTCGAGCAGCAGCTCGAAGAGATGCGCGCGACGTATCAGCTCAATACTGAGAAGCTCGAGTACAACTACCGCGTACTCACTGAGCGCGACATGGAGAACTCGGCGACACTGAGCCAGCAGAAGCGCAAGCTCACGCGGCTCAAGGACGCACTTAGTACGCTCATTGCAAAGTACAACCAAACGAACGCGCGCGACAAGAATCAGAACCAGGAGCTCACAGAAGAGTACCGGCGTATCACGAAGCAGTACAAGGACCTGCAAAAGAAGTACGCGCACTTTGAAGCGAGCGACCGCAGCAAGTACGACGAGGTGTGGGCGATGCACGAGGACGAGGCGGCCGCCAAGATCGAGAAGCTGCTGAGCGCTGACAGAGTCATCCACGAGCAGCAACTCGGTCTCGTGTGGAAGAAACCGGCGCAATCGATCCGGAACTGGACGCAAGTCGCAGCGAATCGGAAGAAGAGCGAGCTCTCGAGCGTGACGCGGCCAGGACTCGAACACCTTAGCGCAGAGACTGGCGATGTCAACCACGAAGTGGCCGCCGGCGACGCATTCAGCGAAGTGAACACTCCTGTAGTGCGCAAAATCTCGAGTGCGAAGCTCAAGTACATGCTGAAGCTACTCGCAAGCGAAGCGGGGTTTCTCGTGAACGGCGGCAGCGTGCAACAAGCGCTCGAGTCGCTTCCCGACGACGAAGCAGAGCTTGTGAAGGCGGATATGATCATGCGGACGCTCGGTGTCGACAACGAGGACGACATGGAGCGTCTCATGGGGTTCTTCTACCAAGACCCACGCGCCGAGGTGCCGATTGAGTACGGGCACGCGAGTGAATCCATCTCTGGAAGCGGACCCGGTACGACTGCTGGGACACTGCAGCAAGCGCCAACTTCGAAATGGGGGCTCATCGTCGGTCCTGAAGACGTCATCCGTGTGATCAAGCAGTTTGTCGAGGTGCGTCTGCGTCTGAGTATGACTGCATTGATCAACGCACTCGTTTCTCATACACAGTCCTCACTGATACCCCTCCTTTCTCAACGCTGCAGGAGATGAACGAGCAGAAGCGCGTGGCTCCGCTCACCCGCATGTTGCGGCGAGCAAAGAACGCGTCGAGTCCGGACGACCATGGCAAGAAGGAGTCAGGGAGCAACACTGGGTCTTCGAGCGCGTCCGGCAGCGCAATATCGGCGACTGCAGCGAAGACACCAGCACAGCGGGAGTACTGGGAGTCGGTGGTGAAGGTCATCCCGCCGAAGACGATCCGTGTGATGGAGGCGCTGGAGAAGGGACTGGTGATGTACCACCACGCACTGCTGCGGCGCAAGGAGTCGATCGATGACGTGAACGCGCTCAAACGGCAGAACGGGGAGCTCAAGGCGCTGCTGAAGCAGTATCTCGGCGCTCCGATCAACGAAGACCTCATCGTGCCGCCCACACAGATGCAAGTGTACAACTGACCAAAGGTGATCGATCATTGGAGCTCATCTTGTACAAGAACGACGAACCGAATTTGCGAAGTCATTGAGGATTTGTAACTGTTCACCAGCGTTCTTGCTTTCAGTATAGTATACTCAAATCCGGTATAGATATCTATTTCCCTCGGTTTGTTCACTATCCGTGACAACACTTTGCAGCTCCCCTCATTCCCCCGTTTCCACCAAGAGACCTCCAAGAGACCTGCACTTGATCCCGCGTGTCCGCGTTCGCTCCAAGTGACGATGGGGCCGAACCTCAAGATGATGGGCGTTACGCTCGGCCTTGCGTTCTTCTCCAACAAGATCCTGGACCACGAGGACGCCTGTGTGTGCACTCCTCCTTTCGCGCCGTAGAAGCTGCGGTGGGGGGGCTGACAATCCAATCCTGCCCCCACTGACACTCGCACGTGTGGACGTGTGGACGTGTGCTCCCCACAGTACAAACTTTCGTGGTGCGCGCGCTCTACGGCCTCTCGCAGCTCTTTTGCTACGGCGCACTGCTCGTCATCTACCTGCGCGCAAAGGTGCGTTACAATGGGGGCACGAAAGGAGCTTCTCACAGTGTGTGTGGTTGTGTGTGTGGTTGTGACGACACCACCGAGTGCTGACGTCACCTGCGCTTGCTCAATGTGGGCTACGCTTCCTCTCTCCTTCTTTTCCTCGTATTGCTGTTAGAAAAACGTGGACCCGGGCGTGCTGACAGTCAAAGAAGACCTCGGCTTTGGCCAGGAGGGCGAGAAGGAGGAGAAGATCACGGTCGCAGAGTACGACGTGCGCCAGACAATGAAGGAAGTCCAAAAGGTACGTTACGCATCCGTTTTGCAGCTGCCGTCCGTCTCCACGCGTTTGTTCGCTCACATACTTCTTGTATGGCTCCTACTATTCTGGTGCCTCAGCTCGCGATTGGCTCGGCCATGACGATTTTTATCCACTCGCGTTGGGGCTACTTCCCGCCGCTCTTGATCCAGACCGTGACGCAGCCGTTCAACTTTTTCCAGACGCCGCTCGTCAAAGTCACGCTGCTTGGGCAGAAAGCCTGGGGCGACTTGCGCCGACCGTGGGCCAACTCCATGGGCATGGGCTCGCAGTGGAACGCGTGGAACGACACGATCCAGACGGCGCTGGGCGGCGAGCCAGTCGTGCGCTCGGGCAAGAAGGCGGCGAAGAAAGCGGCGGCCGCGAGTAAGCGCAAGTCCAAGTAAGTGAGGCGCGCGAAGCTGTATGGTGCGCGCAGGTACTTAGAGAGACAGAGAGTGTCGTGTTGCGGTGGTAATGCAATCGCACTTAAGCGAGTCGAGTGCGGTACTTGCTGTTTTTTGCACTCAACTCACAATGCCGGCTGGAGCTCTTCGATTGACACCTTACGGTGCACGCGTCCAGAGCGCAGTTCAATGTCGTAGCGGTCGAGCGACCGCAGGCGCACTACGCGCGCCTTGTAGCTCTGCGTTGTTGTTGGCAGCCAGAGCACGCGGTCACCGCGTTGGAACGAAAGCGGCAGCAGCGGTGGCTCGCAAACGTTATGGTCGTCCAGTGGCAGTAGACGGATGTGCGTCGCTGCGACTGCGCGGAAGAGCGTTCCGTTCGCAGCTCGGACGTAGTAGAAGCTCGAGTCGCGCACTCGGCGGACAACGACACCTCTAAAGCGCCGGCGCTTGGCGCGAAAGAGGACGCAGTCGCCTCGCTCGAACACGCACAGAGACGATGCGTCTGAGAGCGACGACAGTGAAGACGACGACGATCGTCCCGCCTCGTCTTCTTCCGACGATGATGATGACGACGTCAGCGGAGTGAACGAACAGCCTCTGTTCACGTCAGCATCTCGGAAGCCGTCGCCGGACGAGCGGATCCGCGCGAGCAGCGCGAAGTCATAGATGCGCTGGTTCGACGCGCTAGTCGCACGCTCGGCTTTCGTGTGGGTGTCGTCGCTTCCTAGGCGTGTGTCAAGGTGTCGGACACACGCCACTTTGACGTGCACTGGCTCGCCGTTCCACGTGGGTTCGATAGGCACCCTGTTCGTTGTGTGGTCCTGTTTGAGCAAAGCGACGTCTTCGTGGCGCAGCTGTGCGTTCGCTCTTGCAAAGTGCGCATTGTAGTCGCGTACGCGCGCCTTCCGCACAGATGGCGTCGTGGGCTTCAGTATCGGACCTTTTGCAGTCGGAGCAGCTACTGTGTGTAGCGTCGAGAGATCCAGCAATGGGAGAGCAGCGAGGGGCGACGTGGGAGCGTCTGTAGCCAGCTCAGTGGACTGCTGCTCGTCTTCTGCTTGTAGGTCGAGCGTCAGCTCCGCCATTGCATCACTCAGAGGTCTCCCTTCCCCTCTGTCGTTCTTTGTCGTACACGTTGTTAATAACTCGGCTGGTTTCGATACGAAACATGGACGGTGATACTTCTGGTGCTGCTGGTGCGATCGGTCTTTTGACGCTGACCTCGGCGGGAGCACCCACTGGTCCCACGGGACGACACCAGCGTCTGCTTGCGTCATCATTGTTCGACTCCTCTGCTCGCCTCCGCACTCTGCGTCTTGGAGGACGAAGCAGTCGCACACAGGGTCGTACACGACCCGAAAGAGCTGCTCACTGTTGCTTCGTCCCGCCATTGGACGAACGTCCCCACGTGAGTGCTTATTATCATAGTGCAAGGCTGTTCAGGTATTAACTTGAAGTGAAGCTGCGATCTTCGCCTGTTCCAACATCGGTACTTATGTGGTCCACGCTCTCTCTACACGAGCAGCGGGCTGCTCACGACCGAGAAGCCCGTTGCGACGCCGCCTTCGTCGGTCCCCGCGAGCTTTGTGCGGAGCAAGTGGCCGGCGTGCTTGTTCACAATCTCGACGCCGTCGTCAAAGAGGCTCGTGATGTACATGCCGAGCTCACTGATCGTCCCGCCCGCCGCAGTTGCGCTGTTGCGCACCAGCACCGCCGGGTTCTCTTTTGGAAAGATACGCTCCATGAGAATGTACGACTCGAGCTCTGTCGGGCTGAACGTCATCAATGCGTGCGCGACTTCGTCACCGTACAGATTGTTCCCGCCGCCTTCTCGCTGCGGTTTGATGACGTACGCAGTCGGGTTCGCCAGCGCCATCTGCTTGACCGCAGCTGTCGCCAGCGCATCCTTCTCGAGCCCAAACAGACCAGCAAACGACGTCTCGAGCAGCTCGGCTTCTGATTGGCTCACGAAGCGGCGCAGTGCAGCTGGTACTGCGAGCGCTTGCTGAACTTTCTTTGTACCCGCCAAGTGGTACGCAATCGACGGACACTTGATCGCGTACGACCGCTCGATCCGTTCACGTGCACGCCACTCGCACTCGCTCGGGTAATCAGTCGGTGTATACCCGGCTCGAAAGTACGCGACTGCGACTTCAAGGCCGTCGATTACGAGCGTCCGTGTTGCGTCATCACGGAGTTCAGCGTGGGCCTCTATGTCTGCGAGTGTCTTCCGGAGAACCTTGATACCGTGATACTCGAAGAGATTGTACTCGAGCCAGCGCTGGTCGATCGTGTTCGCTTCGTTCGGCTGCACAATAAAGAGAATGACCGCACTGGAATATGAGGAATGGGTGAGCGGCGGTTTACGTCAGCGTGTGAACGGAACGGCACACATGTGGGAGGATGACGGGTGTGACGAAGGGACGGATGACGTACTCTTTGACGCCGTAATGCGCGTGGGCAGCTGCAAGCGCGTCCGGCAGCTCGCGGATTGCTGGGTTAGGAGGCAGCTGCGCGCTGAACACGTCCGCTTTAAGTGCGTAATACGCCTCGAGCGACGGGAGCTCGTGGCCGAAGCGGTGGATGAGGAACCTGGGGGTGATTGCGTAAACGCGCACTCTGTCAATCAACCGTTGGCATCACAGAGTAATAGCAGTACGCACCGGTGGAGATCCGACACGAGCGAACTGATGCACGCAAAGGACGAGGAGATCGTGTTGAGCTCGACTTGGAGCAGACGCTGCGTGTCGTTTGCGCTATCAGCCTGTGGCTCGTGCAGCATGTAATCCGAGCGGTGGATCCCCAAGTACGTTTTCTGGTTTACGCCCTCAGCGTGAACGAGCTTCGAGAGCTCGAGCAGCCGTCCCGTAAACGCGTCTTCAGCCACAACGCTGCACACACGAGCAGCCACATACCCACGAAATCGCATGATGAGATTACGCATCTCGTTTTCGCCTCCTCGGACAATTTGATGACGTACGTGGAAACGGTCGCGTGGAGCCACTCAATGTCGCGACTCACGCGGTCCACGAGTCGGCCGTACACGGGCGAGAGCGCAACGCCATGCTCGAATTGCGCCTTGGGGAGCTGCACGGATGACGCTATCAGCCACGACTACACATACCTACCGATTCAGTAGGCACACGTGAACGCACCTGCACGGGCAGCAAGCAGAACGGGATGTGCGTGAACGTGGCGCTCGGCGTCGCGTGCACAGGGTCGCGGTAGCCGACGAGGAGTCCGTGCGCAGCGGCCCAGGCAATGGCGCTCTCCTTCGTAGCCGCGAGCTGCGATGCGCTGAGGCCGAGGACGGCGCCGCTGTCGTCGAGAGAGGCGGAGGCGGTGGCAGAGGAGGAGCCGACAGCGGCCAAGAGGTCGGCCATGGCGAGTGGCGACGAAGGAAGCGAGGCGAGTTTGGCTCGGTGGTGAATTTCAAAATGGCAAAAGTGGCAAAGTGGCAAAAGTGAGCTTCGAACAATGTATGACGCAATCAAAATATGATGGCGTGCCATCACTAGGTAGTATATCCTAGCTATTGGCTGGTCCAGTACCAGTACTCACTCACTCGGCTACTGTGGCGCCGCCGAGAGCTTGCGGTCGTGGTGCATGAGGTCGCCAATGTTGTCGCTGATCACGCCATCAATCGCGTGCTGCTTCTGGAGCTGCACGCACGCGTGACTCGTATTCTTGTCACCCCACGTCAGCAACACCTGTGCAGTCCCAGTCCCAGTCCCACCAGTCGTCGTCTCCCGCTGACGCTTGTCGCCCACTGCTGCTCGCTTTACAACCTGGACGAGCTCTGGATTCGACAGGAACGCGTCCGAGTTCGACACAATACCCCCCAGCGTCTCCATGTTGGCAAAGTTCACGGCAAACTGGAGCGTCAAGCGGGCGTCGAACGCTTGCGGCGCCACGGAGCCAAACGTGAGGAAGAGAACAGGGTACTTGGCTTGCTTCAGCCGCACCGCCACGCACACGTCCGCGTCAAAGCACGAGAAGACAATGCGGCGGTTCTCGCCAGCGTGGGTAAACACACACGTGAGAATCGCGTCGACGTACGCGTTGATCGCGAATGGTGCAGAGTGTCGCATCGCGAGCCGCCAGAGGTTGTCGGGGTACTTGATCTCGACGTTCAGTCCGACTTCCGCTGGTACGTGCTTGAGCAAGGCCTCGAGCGTCGGGAAGAACTCGACCAAGTGCTCATCGTCCGCTTCACTGGCGGCCATGCCAAGCGCACTGGCCAGCGGCTGCTTCTTGCTACCAACAACGCGCGTCCAGTGCTTCCGGACATGCTGCTGTAACACGTTCTTGCTCACTACACTGGTCGTTGGCGCAGTCTGCGAACGCTGGAGCTGACGCAGCGAGAGCTCGTGGATCCCGACGTCGAACGGCTCGGCGCGTGCTCCGTGAGCCCACGCGTGCTTGTCTTCCAACCCCACACGCAGGACAAAGTCGTGGTACAGTACTGGTACACGGTCGCGTGTGAGCTGCACGTCAAACTCGACAAAGTCCGCACCACTGCGGCCTGCGAGAATGAGCGATGCGAGCGAGTTCTCGCGCGTGAGCGCGTGTCGGAAGCCTGCGACTTGGTGAAACGACCGGCCCATGCCACGGTGTCCGACGTTCAGCGGCGCTCGTGGTCGCCAGTATGAGCGCCACACACTCGCGACCGTGTTCTTAGCGTGCACGAACGGCTTGATCACAAGGTACGTGAGCGTGAGCTGTCCGACCACATCGTCGTCTAAAGTACCCGTACCACTCGAGACGATCGGGAGCGTCACGTAGCCTTCGCCGTGTGCGCTGAACTGCGACGGCAGCAGACGCGCAGTCCCGAGCTTCCGGCCACGCTGTTTCGTGGCCGTGTCGAACGCAAACACGCTAAAGTCGAAGCGATGCGAGAGCGCAGCGACACTGGCGCTGTCGCCGTCAAGCACTGCGAGCGGCGCCTTTGTCCGGAACACCAGCGCTCGTGTCGCGTCCGTGTAGTACGTCACAGGGTCGAGAGTGCGCTCTGTTGGTTCAGTGCTCGCTGCTGTCGGCTGGAGCATTCGCCGGATCACAGTGTCGCGGATCGACGCGACAGTGTCCGTGCCGAGCACGTCCACGAGCGCTTCGAACGACAGGCTCTCGCACACAACGAGTGACGACGACCCCTGGAACGCCGCTGGCTGGTGTGCCCAGCCGCCAAAGAGGCTCCGTTCGTTGAAAATCGTGTGTCGCGCCAATGTCCCGAGTGTCTTGGCACCGACCGCTGTCGATGGTCCGAGAAGCGCGAGTTCACCTTCACGGACAAAGTACACTGCGCGCTTCTGCTCGCCGTAACGTAGGACGGAGCTGCCAGCTGCGAACGTCAGCGTCTCGACCTTGTCGAGCAGCATCTGCACGCGTTCAGGCGCGACCTGCGTCATCCACTCACACTGGAGTAGCCAGTGTGTCGACGCTGACTTGTCGGCTTGTGGTGTCGACTTGGACGGGTTGTTCAAGTACCCGCTCACGTCGACCGTGTCGGTCTCTAGCGTGTCGACAACTGCTCGTAACGCTGTCGATTCCTTGTCGAGCAACTCACTGCTGCGCGTGTCGACCGGCACAGACGTCCACTGCTTGCCAGCACCAGCTGCATCGCTGCCTGTGCGCTGGTGGTACTGCAACTCAATCGCAACAGCGTCTGTGCGTTCGTGAGGAAGCAGCGCCTCTGGCAGCCACTGGACAGCCGGCGACGCACTCGTGAAGCTCCCAATCCAGAACCGCACACTCGCATGCGTCGCTGACGGTAAGAGCCACTCACTGTCGACGCGTTCAACGAGGTCACCGTCAAGTCCGCTCTCGACACCGTAGAAACCGTCGTGCTGCTCCTGGTCGCAGCCAATCGCCAGCTCTTCTGGCTCTGCAAACACTTCAAGCTCTGCGAACTGCAGCACGCTGCCAGACGCTCCACTCTCGTGCTGAATGCGCACGAACCGACCGATAACAGCGTCGTCAAACCGTACAGTCCCAACTCGGTTGTCATGGCCGAGCTGGAGCTCCTGTGCGACGACGCCGCTGGTCACGCGTAGGTCTGCGACGCTCGCATTGCGCTCAAACGGCGCTTGAGAGACAAAGACCCAGAGCGGCGGTGCAGGTGCGCCAGTCGACGCAGTGGAGTTCACAGGCGGCATCCCGTCCGGATGCTTGGCGTGCGTGTGGTACGTCATTGCTTTCCAGAGCTGCACGCGTGCGAGCGTGTGGTCGCCACCCAGGTCGACTTCCCACCACGGATTCGCTTCCTTTGCGGTACGTGGACAGCGCCACTCGCGGAAGCTCTGGACGCTGCCGTCGTTCCCGAGCGCTGCGACCCGCGGCCCTGGCTGCGGCATTGTCGCGTCTGTGTGTGTCGAACTCTGCGTCGAAGGTTTGTGGCTGTAGCGGTACCCAACGTGTCAGAAAGAGAGAGAGAGGGAGAGAGAGAGACGCTACGACGTACCGAGCTACGTTTGCACCCGCGAACGCCGTGAGCGTGCGGTCGCCTGGCAGCGCCTCCCACGACAGGAGCTCCTGCGTCTCGCGGTGCTTCGCCACGTACTTGTACACGAGCGTAGTGGGCGCGGCGAACGCCACGCGGACGCGCCACTCGCTCTCACTCGACGAGCTGTGGACGCACTCGAGCGGCACTGGCGAGCAGCTGAGAGAGTGAGTGGTCTGGTCATTGGAGCAAGGAGGAGGAGGCGTGGATTCAAACGCACGCACCAGCATGGTCGACGTCCCAGACACCGAGCTCCAGTGCGCTCCCTACAATGAACAACGCAGCGTCCGGTGGCAGCTGCCGCGAGAGTGCGCGCACTGAAAACGCAACAGTCGTGGCGCCAACGGGACTGTCGGGTAGCGCCATGGCGAGCGGCGGACGACTGGGGTGGGTGAGCTGGTGAGTGGGAGAATCACCAGCC
>JAASFJ010000502.1:0-20972 GCA_023333755.1 Globisporangium uncinulatum
AAGGCGTCGTCCATGTTGAAGTCGCGATTCTCGGTGTCCGCCTGCCCGTCACGCTCGTCACGCTCGTCTTCCAGACCACCAAGCTCGTTGACGACGAGACCGTTATGCTCGTCCAAGTCCAGTGAAGGAAGCGGGACAGCAGTCGCGTCCGACGGAGTGCATGATGACGGAGCAAGCGGTTCGCCGGACAGCTGGAGTAGTAGCTCAGCATCAGTAGTATTGCGATAAGAAGGAGGTTGCCGAAGCAGTTGACTCTGCCGATTGGAACGAAATGTCGGGACAGTTGTCGAAGGAGGCCGATGGCTTGATGGGGCTGGTAATATGGGCTCGCACCACGGCTGTGTCAGCGAGCGCCACTGAGGCTTGATCGCTCGCGGTGTGCGACCGCAAAAGAGCTGCCGCATTGAGACCGCCGTAGTTCTTGCTCGGCAGAGCCCAGTAACGTCACCTTTTCTTCGTCACTCCATCTTCGGCTCTCGTGTCGACAATTGACAACGAGCACGACGATCCCGTCGCTCACCTCTTTCACTGCCTGGTCCGTGGCTGTGGAATTTCACATGCCTTGGAAAGCGATCTCTGAGTCTCGGAGCGACCTCCCAGCTCTGTAGACCTTGAAGGTCTCGTAGGTCCAGTCGTGCGTGCGGCACCACTATCCGTGACACTCACTCGGCATAAATCTCAGTCATGACAACAGGACGCGTCGCCCCTGAGCCGTCAGACTCAGCTTCGCTTCAGCTTCAGTCGACCCTCTCGATCGTGCCAGAGCCGCACGGCCCACCTTCGTCAGATATCGGAATGAAGGCAACGACTCGAGTGGAGAACGAGAGCGAGAGTGACAGCGTGAAGAGCAAGATCTCGTATCTTGGGATCGCTGGCCACTCGCTCATGCCGCTCTTCGGGGCCTTGATCCTCATGACATCGATCCACGCTGGCAGTGACTTCCAGAAGTGTAGCTCAGGCTGCATGTTGCAGATGCATCCGTGGTTCTCGACCCACTGTGCTTGCTCCGTGCTTGAGATCAGCTGCTACCGCGAAGGGATCGAGGGCAGCGCACAGGAGATCACGCGCGTGTTCGACACTGTGGACGAGCGCGTGCTCAACTCTCTCATCATCACGCACTGCCCGGCGCTCGCAATTCCGCCGCCGATCCAGCGCTTCCGAATGCTCACGGGACTCGAGTTCTACAACGTCTCGATTCAGAGCTGGCCGAGCAAGGCGTCGCTGTCGTTGCCGTACCTCCCACGTCTGGGATACGTCTACATCGTGCGCTCACGCCTTGACAGCGGAATCCCGGACGGGCTCACGCACAACCTCGCGCCAAACATTGTCGACATCGAGTTCATCGCATCCGACGTCGCGACGATCCCTGGCGACTTGGCCGACAAGTGCCAGCAGTTGTGATGCTCTACATAGAGCACTGCGGACTCCAAGAGTTTCCTCGCGCGCTCGCAAGCCTGGCGCTCACTGACCTCTCGCTCGTGCGCAACAACATCTCGCACTTCCCAGACGACATTGCCTGGCAGCAGTTGTGGATGTACGTCTTCCTGGATCGTAATCCACTCGTGGAGCTGCCCGAGAGCGTGGACGACATGAATCAGCTGAAGCTACTCACGGTCCAGCGCACAGAGGTCAATGCGTTGCCGCAGTGGCTGGCCGCAAAGAAGAATGGCCGAAGCTCGTCCGTCAACGCTTTCGGCACGCCGCTTTGCGGTGTACGAAACAACAAGGACGATGGTTTCGTGCTGTGCTCTCAGGAGAACCCGTACACGAACAACGGCGTCTTCTCGCTGAAGTTGAAGGACGAGCTTCGTAGATTGCGCTAGCGGGTGCGTCTGGTGTCTCGGCTGATGGACGAAGAGACTAGTACACCGGAAGAACTGGTGTATGACGTGAATTTACTCGCCAACACGTGGACTGGCATGGAAGATCGTCGTCCTGGCCTCAAAAATCGAGGGTCAACCTCGGGTTGAGGTCTAATGTCATTCGCTATGCTGGAACACTGGTGAAGTCCTGTGCTTTGTTGTCGAGTGACCTGCTTACTGCCGCTCCGCAGAGATCCACCGCGATTCAACTGATGGCGTTGTGAACCAACCGGAGTACTTTTGTCCGCAGCTCAAGGAGCTGGCGATACAGTAGCAACCTGGCACGCGTTAATCATTGTAGGTCGGATTGGTGGCAACACGTGAGATGGCCGATACCGGTGACGTCAGTCAGCATCGAAAGCGGAGCGATACCAGTGCTGATTTCCAGCTGACTGTACAACCACCAGAAACCTTTCTACTACTTGCACACCGGTTGATTGGACTTGGCAAACTCCACCGCTGTAGAAAAGCAGTTGCTTGCCGTTCACATTCTCGCGTAATGCGACCTCGTATAAGCTGCTTATGGGGGTGGAGCTGCGTGAAGCTCGATTACCAGGTTCTTAGCACTACATGCATGTGGCTCGCAGTTGAGGTGCCTATCGCATTCCACTCGGAACTACTGTACGTCTCAGTGAGGCGTTCCAAGTTCGAGGCCGCTCGAGCTAAGTAACTCGGTACGTGGCGCATGTACGAACTCGAGCTCAAGCAGCAGCAGTTGATGCTGGTGCTGTTTGGAGTACTGGGACCTCCTGCTCACGCATCAACGGAGATTGTAACCTCCCTCCGTTTTCGCTCTACTGCTGGTTTTTGGGAACCTCTCGCTGTCGAACCTGAGGCTTCTTTGGCTCGCGTGACATTCATGAATCCTGAAGCAGGTGCGTTACCACACTTTCGAGGGCTGAAGGAGAGTGCTTCTTGGAGGACCACAGACACGATTGGCATACGAACGAAGCCGAAACCGAAACGCGATCAAGTTGTCCCGCGATCAACTTCTTCACGCTTGATCGCGTGGGGCTATTTGCAGAGCCGAAGCGTGAGTGATTCCTGGCAGCGGTTTTCGATGCAGTCACGGGCATTTGGCAGCTCTGCAGACGAGCTTCAGCTGCCCTGGATGCCGCCATCAGCAGCAGCAGTACTTTGGCGTGCCATGCTCCCTACCTGTCATTCCCAAACTCGCCATCAAGCACAACAACCAACCTCCCAACCAACTCAAGATGTTCCAGAAGATCTCTGTATTCGCCGCCGCTTTCCTGGTGGCCACCCAGCAAGCGGTCAACGCGGCGCCGGTGACCATGAAGGTCATGAGCTTCAACGTGCGCACGTCGAACGCGCCGGACCCGTGCCCGTCAGGCTGCTGGGACCAACGCAAGAACCGCTTCCAGCCGCTCCTGGAGCGCTACGCGCCAGACTTCATCGGTACGCAGGAGACCGCGCCGCCGCAGACAGACTTCTTCCAGCAGACACTCGGCTACACGGGTTTCGGCGAGTGCGCCGGTGAGTGCTGGGGCAACGAGCGCAACAGCATCTTCTACAAAAACGCCAACTGGGAGCTGCTGCAGGGCCAGACATTCGCTCTGGTACGCCTGTTTGGTGCTTTGCTAGGCAGTAGTATCGCCAGTTACCTGGCTCGTCACTGGACTGACCATTCTGCTCGCTATTGTGTGATCAGAGCGACACCCCGGAAGTCATCGGCTCGAACTCGTGGGGTCTCGAGTACTTGCGTGCCGCGGTCCTCGCGCGTTTCAAGCACCGCGCATCGGGCAACACAGTGTGCATCCTCAACACGCACTATGACATCTCGCGTCGCCAGACGGATTCGTCTGTCCTTGTGGCGAAGCGCATGGCGTCGTATTGCAAGTCGACGGACACGGTGGTCATGATGGGCGACCTGAACGCGACGCCGGAAACCCCGCAGATCAAGTACCTCTCGGGTGCGGCGGCGCTCAACGGCGGAAACACGCCGTTCCCGATGTACGAGACGCTCAGTGCGGCCGGCGCTGGCGGCGGCACCTGGATCGGCCAGTCGTTCAGCAACCAGCTGACGGGCACCAAGTACGACTACATCTTCTCGCGCCGCGACGAGAACCACTGTCTGCGCTCGGCGAAGGTCATCAATGACCTTTTTAACGGCTTCAGCGTGTCGGACCACGCGGTCGTGCAGTCCGAGTTTACGATTGGCGGTGGGTGCACGTCGTGCTAAGCTTGTCGGCGTTGTGTGCCGTAGCATGTCGCCTCGTGAGTGTCAATGTTAAAAGTTCGGGCGAAAATTCATGTTCACTTGAAGTGTTTTCCGATCTTCGCTGTGGCGTTGTGGAGTCTGCAAGTGCATACTAGAGCGTCGCTTGTTCGTTCAGCGCTCGGCAACCAGCTGCGCTGTGCAATGCGGCCCCGATGATTTGAATGGCGGCTCAGCTTCAGCCAGACGCGTGAGACCTCCTGTATTGTTCAAACTTGCTCTCAGAAGCGAGAGCGTGTGTGAGAGAGATCGAGGTCGAAGTGCTTCGTATCCATTTCAGGTTTCAGGTTTGTCTGACATCCGACATGCAGATTCGACCAACTGCGCGTGCGTGCAATGCGCGTGGATGCATGCGAACAGCGAGGTAGATTGGCTGAGGGACAGAGCGGCGTTATGTGTGTATGTGGTGCAGGCACGCTGTGCAGCTGTTGCGGGCTTTGCTCTCCTTGCTTTGCTTTGGTTTGCTGCTGTTGTGTGTGGCATTGTGGTTATGGTGGTGTGAGTGTGGGGCAAAGAGTTGCGCAATGGCAAATTGCAAAACGAGTCAGAGGTGATGTGGATTGTATTTTTGACGACCTCTCGCGATGGCGTTTTCAAACGAGAGCATACAAAACACGAGTGTGAACTTCTCTTGACGGATTGGCTGGCACATTTAGATGAACTCGAAGCCAGTCGCGAGTCACAAGGGTCTTACAAAAAACAAGATAAATGCGCGACTTGACAGCTATCGAGCCCTACCCTCAATCCAAACGAGGTGACGATCTAGTTTGCACGTTTTCGTGAACCACATGAAGAATTTGAGGACAACTTTACCACAAAGAGTCCATACGTTCTCAAGGTGTTTGTAAGGATAAATTGGACTTGTCCTGTCAGGACTGAGGACAACATGAGAAAAAAATTCAATGCTCATCGAGGTTCACATGATCGGGCAAGGAATGAAAGTGAAGGGCGGACGATATCGTCTGTCGTCGTCACTGGACTTCACAATGCGAAAATAAGTGCTTGTGGTGAACAGCGGTACGGTACTTGCTTACTTGTGAGAGCTGCCATGAAGCAAGCACCACGTCGAGTTTGAATGGTTTTTTGTTGTTGCCGCATTCAAACTTGCTGCATTTTCGTGAAATACATACAAAAATGTGTCTTGGTTTAAAAAACACGATGGACGGTCTCTGGCACGTAACGCGATTGGCCGACGGCTTCGATTTGGCGATGGTGCCCCGAATACAGCGCCGTCGGCCTCCTCTTCTCTCTCCCTCTCGCTCTCTCTTGCTCTCTCTATGCCAGCAGCCAGCGAGTCAGTCAACGCTGGCGGCGGTTTTCACCGCTCGCTCGCCCCCTTGCCAGCTCCGCCTTCACCGCCTCCATCGCCGCCCCCAGTTCAGTCACTCACACTCGGTCAGTCACTCGCTCTCGCGCGCGCGGCAGTCACTCGGTCACCTACCTGCTTCTTCTCGCGAGAGACCTTCGGTACGTCCGTCTCCGCTCTTGCTCCTTCGCTTGCGTCGTTCCTCCTATCATAAAGCTCTCTATTGAGCTTGTGTAAATGCGGCTGATTGTATCTCACTCTTCTCCATCGCGCGCGTTGCTACCTACGGTCGTTCGTTCGTTCCTTTTAGACTGGTCACCACCGCCCTCAGCGACCGACCCTCCATCCGCAGCAGCTCGGACGCCTTCCTTCGATTGCAGCATGTCGTCGCGCAGCCTCAAGGCGGCCGCGGCCAGCAACAACGACGTGCTCACGATCGACCAGCTGCGCCACCAGGACGACTGGGTGCTCGACACGGAGCGATACAGGTGCCATGTCTGCACGCGAAATTTCACGCGCTTCCGGCGAAAGCACCACTGCCGAAAGGTGCGTTCTCCTCAGATCCTCTCGTCCCCATTCACCACCCCCAAAGCACAGCACGACGCTCACAGATCTCATTGTCGTGTCTTCTCGTTGTATGTGTCTTGAACGAACGCAGTGCGGAGAAGTCGTGTGCGGCAACTGCACACTAAAGAAGCAGGCGGAGCTGCCAGTGATTGGCAAGTCGCTCGTGCGCGTGTGCATGTCGTGCATTCTCTCGCACGCGAACGGGCAAGCGAACCCGCAAGCACCGCCTGCGCCGACGATCTCGTCGTCGTCGTCGCCACCGCCGCCGGAAGAGCACTGGGACGCAAAGAACTTTCACTCGCCCACAGGGAACTCGGAAGGCGAGCTGCAGCACTTTACGACGGAGTTTCACCAGCAGGACATTGAGTACCCGCTGGACTTTGACTGGGACCACCCGTGGCCAAAGCCGCCAATCGCACCGGACGAGGACGAGCGGCTCGAGATCCTGCGCGGCTTTGAGATCATGGACACGCCGACGGAAGACGTGTTTGACATTATCTGCGACTTGGCGTCGAACGCGCTCAAGAGCCCGATCGCAGCCGTGAGTCTGCTGGACGAAGACCGCGAGTGGTTCAAAGCGAGCGTCGGGCTCGCGCAGAACGAAGTGCCGCGCTCGGTCTCGTTTTGCGCCCACGCGCTCATGTCGAAAGAGCCGATGGTCGTGATGGACACGCTCTTGGACAAGCGCTTCGCCAAGAACCCGCTCGTCACGGGCGCGGCCAAGATCCGGTTCTACGCAGGCGCGCCCATTTGCACGCCGTCCGGCCACTTGCTCGGCACGGTGTTTGTGTTTGACACGCAGCCACGCACGTCGTGCGACATTGCGACGCTCGAGAAGCTTTCGAACGTTGCGATGAAGAACCTCGAAGACCGCAAGAACGCGCTCGGTGCGCCGCTGGACGACGGGAGTGCGCGTCCGCAGGTGGTGCGCTCGGAGCCCATGCGTGGGTCCGGCATTGGCATTGCGAACCAAGTCGTGACCACACAGCCGCCGCCGTCGTCGTCGCAGGACCTCGTGGCGGCGAACAGTGTCGGGGACGGGCAGGTCACGACGGGGCCCAAGATGGAGACGATGCTCATGGACCTGTTGTGCCGGACGACGGAGACGCAGCAGCAGCTAGCAACACAACAGGGAGCGATGTTCCACACACTAGGCCAGCACACCGCGGACATCGACAAGTTAGCCACGGCGATGGCGCGGATGGAGGCCAAGCTCGACTCGCTCGCCGAGTAAGTATCCAAACGAACGAACGAACCACCGAACCAGTCGACAGTCGGACGGCCACGCGCGCGCGTGCTGGACCAGCGCCGTTTACTTGCTAATCGAAGGCTTGGAAACGCAAGGCTGGAAGGAGGAGGCAGAGAAAGAAGAGAGAGAGAAAGAGAAAGATGAGACAGTGAGAATGTGCGCGAAGAAGAGCTGGAGCGACCAAGAGAGCGAGAGACATGAGGGAGGGAAAGAAGGCGTCCATGATCGATCGGCTCGGACGGGCTGGCGGGAGCGCGGCCGGCGCATGCACGAGTGAGAGCATCTGCAGGAGCGAATGGAGAGTGGAGTTTGCTTTGTCGAGTGTTGTCTGTCGTACGTGGTGTTAGGAGGTAGCGAGGGTTGCCGCCCTAACGCAGCTTTTTTCGCATGCAGAACGAAAGACGCGTCTACTCGAGCGACGCCACCGCTGCGAAGAGCAGCAGCGCGCATGCGAATAACAGCAGGTGGTCGCGCGAGCTCTCGACGGCTCGACAACGATGACTTTGCAACTCGTACAATAGTACAATTAACGTCGTACTAGGTACGACTGGAATCA
Source organism: Globisporangium uncinulatum (assembly GCA_023333755.1). Lineage (NCBI taxonomy): Eukaryota > Oomycota > Peronosporomycetes > Pythiales > Pythiaceae > Globisporangium > Globisporangium uncinulatum. Next base: position 7,777 of record JAASFJ010000502.1, read on the forward strand.
GACATTTTCACCCTCTTCCGTATGATCCGCTAGTCAGCTTCAATTTGCATTTTTCGACCAGAGAAAGAGAAAAAGAGAACGAGAAAGAGAGAAAGAGAGAAAGAGAGAGAGAGAGAGAGCATGGTATGCATGGTAACGCGAGGGTTACGCGTCAAAGCCGACAGGTACAGTACAGATGCACTTTAGCAAGTGCTTTGGAAGATCATCAACCGTCTCACGCAGCACGGGTTTAGAGAGCTGATTGCGAGTTGGTCAGCTTCACATTGATGACTCAAAGCTCAAGGCTGTCGTCGCGAGCTGGCTGCCGCTTGCTGCGCCTCGAGCACTCAAGAGGGACGGACCACCCTTTTGGATGTGGATCATGATGAGGTACCAGGTACAGAAAGTTTGACTCAGGTGTGGACATCCACCCACAATCGATGTCCACACCTGAGTCACATTTTTTGTATTGCTTCGCTAAAGTCCGATTTAATTTTACCCTGATTTTTGCACTATCGGTTTGTTTTTTACAGAAAAAAGCAAGCAGACGAAGGCGAGAAGGCTAGTTGATTATCGACGTGAGCGCACAGGGGGACCGACCGGGACCGACCGACCGCCATGAGCAACCGAATGAAGGAGTACCGGTACTACCTGAGCAGCAGCGTGAGCACGAGCATCACGCTCAAGGTGTCATTGTTGGAGCTGGCCCCTGCGATCGGCCTCAGCGTGGATGAGCAGGTGGTGGTAACACCGCCCGCAGCGACAGCCTCCAAGGCGGCGGCCACGTCAGCGGCCGCGTCGCCCCGCACGCCGAGCGCCTTTGACAGCCACGGACTGCAGCAGCTCGCAGGCTCCCCGTCCGAGCTGCGCAACTCGACAATCAACGAGTTTTTCATCAGCGCGCAGATCTTCTCGGACGGGCAGCCGCTGCACCCGATGGTCATCAGGTGTGTACACGTCCCCTGCTCTCTCGCTCTCTCGCTTTCCTCTCTAGTATGTAACGCGACGGTGGTGCGTGCAGCTCCAAGGGGCCGACCAAGTGCAGCGAGTCGAGCGTGTACTGGAACGAGTGGCTGTCGTTCCCCGTGCGGTACCGGGACCTCTCGCGGAACTCGCTGCTCGCAGTCACGATCTGGGGCGTCGGGTGGGTGCCTGTGGGCGGCTCCACGATATCGTTCTTCACCAAGCAGGGCGTCCTGCGGGACGGGAACCAGTGCTTGCGCGTCTGGCCCGGCGTCGAAGCGGACTCATCGACGCTCACGACGACGCCGTCCGAGCTCGACGACGAGTGGCAGCGCCAAGAGAGCTTCCGCCTCGACAAGCTCCGCGAGCGGTTCGACCGGAAAGAAATCGCACGGAACGAGTGGATGGACGGCGTCACGGACCGCCGCATTGCGCGCATCCGGCGGGGGAGCGAGCCACCGGGCCGGAAAGAAGCGCTCGGACCGTTCTGCTCGTACCGCGAAGACGCGTTGCTCTGGATCGAGATGCCGTACTTTGGCGACGTCGTCGTGTACGAAGAAGAGCCGTACGCGCAACGCGCATTGCCAGGGTCGTACGCAGGCGACGTCCCGCGCCGAGTGAACCACTACGGGGGCGCTGGGCTCGCGTCGCCGTCGCACGCGTCGCCTTCGTCGTTTGTCGACGCGTACACGCTGAGCGGCGCGTACGACGGCGTGATGGCTGCGACACCGTCGTCGGCCTCGAACGCGTCGACGTCCATGTCGTACGCGAGCTCAGGAGGAGGAGGCGGAGCAGCTGCGTCCGCGTCGTCGCGGGACGTGCAGAACCTCATCACAGTGTGGGACCCTGAGCTGAACGAAGAGAACCCGTCAGAGCGCAAGTACCGGAAGCTCGCACGTGACATTCTCCGCGGGTCCATCGACCCGAACCTCAAGCCGAGTCGTGACGAGAACGTGCGCATTGAAGCGCTCCTCTCGACGCCGACGAGCTCGCTTAAGATGGACGACAAGGACCTGCTCTGGAAGTTCCGGTACACGTTGACAGACAACAAGAAAGCAGTCGTCAAGTTCCTCCTCTCAGTCGACTGGAACGAAGAGACGGAGCGGCAGCAAACGGCAGATTTGCTGAGCCACTGGTGCGAGATCGACATTGCAGACGCGCTCAAGCTCCTCGGACGCGAGAAGGAGTTCAAGCACGAGATTGTACGCAACTTTGCTGTCTCGACGCTCGCGAAAGCCAAGAACGAAGAGCTCTTTGACTTTCTCCTCCAGCTCGTCCAAGCGCTGCGGTACGAGAAGAGCCCGACGGCAGCGGCGGTCGTGACGAGCGCTCGCGGCGGCGCTGCACTCAACGAGGACGGCAGCGAGAGCGGGAGTAGCCACGCTGCCCCTGAGACGCTCGGGCCGCTCGCACGCTTTCTCATTGAGCGCTCGAGCACGAGTTTCCAGATGGCGAACTACTTCTTCTGGTACCTCAAGGTCGAAGCGGGCGACGTGAGCCAAGATGCGCACATTTTCCGCCAAGTGCTCACGCGGCTGCTCGACGATCTCCAGCAAGGCGACGAGAAGCGGCCAATCTACGACATGATCACTACACAGCGGACGTTCATGGACCAGATCTTAGCGATCCACAACCGCGCGCGCGAAGAGAAGGGGAAGAAAGGGCTGAAAGAAGAGAAGCTCCGCCAGCTCCTCAAGCACCAGCTCGCGTGGCCCAAGGGCCACGTGATCCGCATGCCGCTCGACCCAGACGTGCACTTGAGCGGCATTGTGCCGTCGTCCGCCAAGATGTTCAAGAGCGCCATGTACCCGGCAGTGATCCAGTTCCAGACCATCATTCCTCCACCAGAGAACCACCAGCAGCAACTGCCGCCGTTCCACAGCCGTGATACGAACGAGTCGACACTACTCGCTGCCGAGCCAGCTCAGCACGCACTCTCCCAGTCGATGGTGTTTGGCGCGAGCAGCAGCAGCGTCAACAACAGCAGCAGCGACAACCCCGTGCGTGGGTCGCTCTCGACGCGCATGATCAACTACTTGAACCGCGAGAAAGAAGGGCCGATGTTCAAGGTCATGGTCAAGAACGGCGACGATCTCCGCCAAGACCAGCTCATCATGCAGATGTTTACACTCATGGACCGACTGCTGAAGAAAGTGAACCTCGACCTCAAGCTCACGCCGTACCGTATCCTCGCGACTGGCGCGAACGACGGGCTTATGGAGTTTGTCCAGGACTCGTACCCTGTGTCGTACGTGGTCGACAAGTTTGAGTCGCCGCAAGTGCTCAGCTTTCTCCGGAAGCACCAGCCGGACCCGAGCGCTGAGTTTGGCGTGAACCCCGAAGCGCTGAGCACGTACGTCAAGTCCGTTGCTGGCTACTGCGTCTTGACGTACTTGCTCGGCATTGGCGACCGGCATCTCGACAACCTCATGATGAAGACGGAGGGGAACTTGTTCCACATTGACTTTGGGTTCATCTTTGGCGCTGACCCGAAGCCGTACCCGCCGCCGTTCCGGCTCACGAAAGAAATGGTTGAGGGCATGGGCGGCGTCCAGAGCCAGCACTACCTCAAGTTTCAGACATACTGCTGTCAAGCGTTCAACTGGCTCCGGAAGAGCGCGGACCTGATCCTCAACCTGCTCAGCCTCATGTCCGACGCTGGCATTGAGGAACTCTCGAACGACCCCGAGACAACGCTGCAGAAGGTGCAAGAGAAGTTCCGTCTCGACTTGACGGACGAGATGGCCGAGCAGTACTTCCTCGGGCTCATCACGGACAGCGTCACTGCGCTCTTCCCCGTGCTCATGGAGTACATCCACAAGCTCGCAACGCGTCTCCGGTAGAGCGAGTGGACAAGAGAGAGAGAGAGAGAGAGTTCGAAGCACAACAGAGCACAATGTGCGGTGTTGTTTCGTCACTGCAGAGTACATTTCGTTGAGTGAATGTCAGCCCCGTCGTCGTCGTCGTCGTCGTCTTCGTTCTTCACGACCGACTACCGCCGAACGACTGCTGTGACCGTAGGAGTAGGCTGTTCACGTGGCGGAAGTCGTGAAGCACCGCGACGCTGTCGTTCGCGAGCACATGGAGCGTCGTCGCTTTCGCTCGCGCTGTCGCCGTCGCCTTGTGCGGACTGTGCGTGCTTGCGAGCGACGCTGGCATGCACGACGGTAGTGCCACACGGGGCGAGGTGGCACTCGCTGTACTCGACCTCGCAGTGTCGCTGGCACCGCCACTGGTGGATGTCCCGGCTTCTGACGCGGCTACGAATGGGTGAGCGATGCTCGGGAAGCGCACTGGCGAACCGTCTGGCGTCAGAGACGTGTTTACATTGCCACAGTGTCCTTCTTGAAGCGCTGCTGTCGTCTTGTCTGGTGACGTCGGCAGCACTGTCGTCGCGGAGCCGCCGCTGTCGACACTCGTCGCCTGAAGAAGCGATACGATGTCGATGACGGTGCACACGTACGCGACTTCGCGCTCGTAGCTCGGATCGAGCAGCTTCTCGACCGCGTCGCTGGCCCGCCCGCAGCACTCAGCCAAGGCACAGTACGCGATCGCGTCCGTCACGTGAGGCAGCGCGATACGGACGCACGCGATGCTGCGGTTCAGCGCTGGCCGCGACTCGAACAAGTCGGCGGCGACCGACAGAATCTCGTCCCAGTACGCCACGCACGGCACCGTCGTAGCCACATACCCAAGCTATGAGAGCGTGTGCAGCAGAGTCGAGCTGGCACAGTGAATCTCCTCCCCGTGCACTCGCCAGCAAGCCCCCACACGCGTGTCACTGTACCTTGTTGAAGGCGTCCATCGACTGCTTCCGGCGGAGTTCGGGACGCTCACGGGCCGGACTCAGCAATCCGCTCCGTTGAGCGAGCATCTCGCTCGGCATCGACTTGGCTTTCTTTGCCGCTGACGACGCACGTAACGCTGCGGGGGACGAGAGGTCGTGGAACCGTTGATCGCGTTGAATGCGACGAATGTGCTCCTCTGCAGCGCTTTGGCGAGCCACGAAGCGCTCCTGCTGGCTGATGGGCTTCGGTGCCGGAGCACCAGCAGGTACTCCCTCCCAACCGATCCCATCGCCATCTCTGTGCTCACCTCCGAGTTGCTGCTCGTGGATGCCAGGCCTCAGTCCAGCTGCCACGCTGTTTAGAGGCAATTGCTGACCATACACAGAGTTCCGTCTCCGCGCACGCGCGTCAGCGACCGAGAGCGACGGCGACCTCGCGCGCGACTTGGCGGGCTTGACGGCGTCGGCTCGATGCTGCTTCGCCTGCTTGCGGCGGAACATGCGCTGGAGCTGCTTCACTGCTCGGTCGTACAGCGTGAGCCGAACTTCGTCAATGATCTGCCGGATCGGCTTCTTGAGCTGCGCCGCAAACTGCTCGTCGTACGCGGCTCGCAAGTCGGAGACGGCAACAAGCGGGACCACGTGTCGGTTCGCGTTCCGTGCGCGCTTGAACTCGGCGACGCACTTGGCGCTCTCGTTCGCCGCCTCGTAACAGAGGCCGCGACTGTAGTGAATACTTGCGAGTGCGTGCGAGTCCCTCGCAAAGCTGAGTGCGATCGAGTAGAACTCGAGTGCGAGAGGGTACTCTTCGTGCGCAAAGCACTTCTCAGCGAGCGAGAACCAGAGCTCAAGGTACTGCTCGTCGCTCAAGCTGCCGCCGTCTTGAGCGATGCATTTGCGTTCCAAGACGGTTGAGAACGTCGACGACGCGAGAACGTAGTCGCCGCTGCTCTGCTGGCAGTGCATGAGCATCATCGAGTAGTCAGCTGCGTCGTATGGAGACGGCGCGCTGCTGCCTCCTCCGCTGTCCATCGGAGCAGCAGCGTCAGGTGTGGCAGCGTAGAGTTGAATGATCGTTTCCATGCACTCGGCCGCCTCGCGGTGCATGTGAAGCCGCGCGAGCGTCTGGAAGCGCAGGAAGAGCAAGTTGACGCGGTCCTTGTCGCAGAAGCTCGCAAACTTGGCAAAGAGCTCGCGGAAGACGTCGTCAGCTTTCTCCAAGTCCGCGTCGCTGCTGCGCCAGAAGAGGCAGATCGCGTACCGTAGGAGCAGCAGCGGGTCTGCCATGCTTTCCATGTACGCGAACGCACGGGAGAACGCTTGGAGACACTTGTCGAGGTGGAACTTGGACACGGGGAGGAACTTGCGGTGGCGCAGAAAGAGGTCGAGGTGGGCGTTGCCGAGAGCGCTCCAGTACTCGTGCGTCCGAGGTGCGCTCGCGTGCAAGAGCGAGGCGTGCTCAAGGAGCACAATTGCTGCGAGACTCGTCGCGGACCACCGCGCGTAGCGTGCGCCAAGCTTGACGAGGTGCTTCTCGCTGCTCGGGTTCTGCAGCACGAGCTCTTCGAGCTGCAAGCAGCTGAGCTTGTCCACGACGAGTCGTCCAGGGAGCCACTTTCCCCACTTTTTGTGGTACTGTGGCGATGCGTGCAGGAGCGCCACTGACGCTGCAGACCGCTTCTTTCGAACCGCGTGCTCGTGCTTAACCGCCATGGAACGTACGGAACCAGATGCGGTCGTGGCGGCTGCTGCCGCTGCTGTGGGTGATTCCGACGCTCCGTTCCCGTCGTTCGCGTCCACTTTGACGGCAGTCGGATCCTTGGCAGAGAGCTTGCGTGGACTGGGTTTCGAGCTGCCTCGTCGGGTGATGTGGGATGCGATAGTAGTGCTGGTCGTGTCTGCAGTGTCGAGTTTGCGAGTGCTCGCGCCGCTCTTGCGACGAACGTCCCTGCCTCGTGCTTCCGACACCGTCGTGGCTCCGGAGGTCGCGCTGCCACGATCTTTGCTCTGACTTGCTAGGGGGGACGACGCGCCTTTGGAGCTGGGAACGGGTGAACGGCTGGGCGGAGCCTTGCGTGTGTCGGAGAGTGGCACCTCCAGTGTCTTCGACCTCCTTGACCTTTGAGGTGACTCGGATGCTGCTGTCGCTGCTGCGTTTGCTGTGGAAGTGTCCACTTCCAGCGCTGAGCCGTTCAGTTCAGCACCGCTGTGGTCGCTTGCGAGTTCGGACTCGACATCGCTACCATCGCCACTATCATCGGTAGGTGTCTGACTCGGCTGTCCAGCTGCAACTGGCTCGTCCTGACTCGGCCAGAGTCGGTTCCCCACCTCACCTGCTGCTTCTTCTAGCCGGTTGCTGTTGACCTCTCGCTGGAACACCTCGTAAACTGCATCTGGCTCTGTCGGCGTGATACCGACAGTCTCAGTCTCTTCGGAGGACTGTACCCCTTTGCATGCATCACCGTCGTCTGCATCCTCTTCAGTGAGACTCTCTCGACACAGCTCGGAAGCCTCCATACTCTGGCCGTCGTCACTGAAGCTGTCATCTCGAGGCTCCTCGCCCTCGCTCGTCTCGGTGTGCGGAGGCGATCTCGAATGTACTGCGACGTCGTTCGTCGAGATCTGTGACTGGAAAAGGTACGGTATTTCGTCGCTTCCACTCGTCGCTTTCTCTACAAGAGCTCCTGCTGCTTCTTCTTCACTCGTCTCTGAAGGTTCATTCTTCTCTCCGATGACGACGTCGGTCGGCGTTTCAGCTGTGCTGACGCCGATGGCTGGGTCGAATAGCTGCAGTTTGTCAGAGCTTCGGGTGTTGAGTTCGTCGTCCACATCAACGCTGATCGTGACGCTCAGGACTTCACACACACTTGACTCACCTGGGAAAGGTGACAGGCTCGGGAGTAGCTCGCGACGACCCGTCGACGGAGGAACTGCGATCGGCGCGAGCGTACGGGGCGATGCGGACGGTACTCGCGATACTGGAGACTCCTCGGTCCAGCAGGCTTGTCGTGAAGCCGGCTGGAAAAGATTTTCTTCTATTCGGTCCCTCGACTGCTCGCTGCTTGCTTCAACGCTCTCCTGTGATGCCACGGTCGCAGAGGACCTCTCTTGACGTTGTTGGGCTGGGTCGTGAATCTCATTCTCGCTCACTTCCAAACTGACAGCATCGCGAACGGTGTCCCTTTCATCAACGGCCTCCTCAGCGATCTCGAAGGTTGGCCCCTGCTGCTGCTGTTTGCGAGACGACAACGGAGCAGGCTCAGACTCCTGCCCGGGTTGCAGCTCGAGCTTTCGGAGGGAGTTTTGAAGCCTGTCGTTGTCGATACCGCGCAGACCCAGCGTGCCGGGACCTCCTTCTGTGTCGCCACCACTCTCTGTCTGGCCAATCTGACCCCCATCCGCAGTGGCGGCAAAGTCCACCATCTCTCTGTCTGCTACAAACGTTCTGGTCGTCTTGAACAGCTCTGCACTTCCGCCTCCGTCGTCTTCTGTGCGAGGCATCTCCCCGCCACACTGGAGCCTGCTCTCGCCCGCATCATCGTGCTTCAAACGCCTCTCTTGTATGCTTTCAGTCGTTGTCGACAGTAGCAATCCCTGGGCAGTTGTATGACCAAGTGGTGTGGTCTCCGTTGACGTAATGTCGTGGTGGTACAATTCCGGAGCTGAAGGTGATACCGCGAGAGCTACAAGCATCTCCTGCGGCATTCCCAGCGAGTGCTTCCGCAGAGCCGTACGATCCACCGACGATCGTCGGCGCAGGTTGCCGTTCGCATCGCGCACTAGCGAGCTCCGCCGTGCGTTCTCCTGCATTCGGAGCTTCTCGAGTCTCCGAACGTCGTCGAGGCGTGGAGAGCCGAGCAGTGATCCTCGACCTTTCGGACGCTCTGTCGTGATCTCGACGCCCATACCAGGGATCTCGTTGAACACGCCCTCTTCCTTCAGGACGCGCCGTTCGGGTGCGTCCGAGCGCTTGCGCAGAAACTGCTCCGGTTCTTGCGGCGGCTCGAGCTCGGGCGGTTGCCGTGAGAACGAGTTCCTTACAAGCATAGGCGGACGAACGCTCGCTGTCGACCCGCTTGGAGATAGCAGCGATCGTCTGGACGAGCCCCCAAGCGACGGCAAGCACTTCACAAGGTGCCCCGGCTGCCCGTCAATTTCCTCAAACGTCGCTGCGCGCACAGCCTGCGTCGAGCTCTCTTCGACTGCCGTCACCTCGTCAACTCCATCGTGGTGTTCCGGGATGGCTGAAGACGACGTCGCTCGCGTAACGCGGAGGCGGGCGTCTCGACCCTTGTCGCGTCGCTCCTGCAACTCTTTGTACTTGCCGTTCTTCTCGGGCACTGCTCGCGGCTTACTCGTACTGAGGCTGCTAACACCAACACGGTCGCTGTCGCCGTCGCTCACGTCTTTCGAGGCCACCACCGCAGTCTTTGCTAGCAGCCCTCGCATCGGCGATGGTCTCTCGCGCTCTTTGTCCACCAGCGCACGGTAGCTCGGATCGTCGTGGATCGTCTCGAGCTCGGACTTCCAGATGCTCTTGGAGTCTGCGACCGCCAGGCGGCTCAGCAGCCGGTACTCACTGCTCTTCCGAGCTTTTCGAGTCCGAGGCGTGAGCGCTTCGTCCTCGCTGTCGGTGTTAGCAGCCGCTGCCGCACTGAGAAGCGGCGGTTTACGTCCTGACGCGATCGCTGCACGCGCTTTCACTGCAGTCAGCAGCGCGCGTGCGGCCCGTTGATCCTGCCGCTTCGATTGTACGTGTGCGTTCTTCGGCTTCGTCGAACTAGTCTTTGTGGGCACGATACGCGCTTTCCTCGTCACGTGCACTTGCGGCTCGCGACACGTGAGCTTGCCAATGTCACGATGGCGGTTGCCGATAATGTCGAGGTGGGCGAGGATGCTCGCTGCCATGGCTTCTGCAGCAGGCTGTTGTTGGTGCCCGGTTGCCTGGCCATCACCGCCACCCCCGATCTCACTCTCGCGCCCTTCTTGACCTGAGCGGTGGAGATAGGCAGCCTTTGCCTTCGAGATGTACAGCGAGTACGCGTTTTCCACTTCGTCGACCGCGGTGACGTAGAACCCTGCTAACGTCGCGAGAGCCAACGAGTCTCCCTCACCTGCTTCTGCTGCTTCCTCACCCGCTTTCTCCCCGGACGTACGCGGTCGCGAGGCTGAGCTTAGGGGCGAGCTCGGTGAGTTTTGAACGAGTACTTCGAAGATGCTTACGACCACGACTTTGGTCGCGAGCACAAAGTTCTCGACCCGAAGCACCACCCTGCCCCTCAACTGCTGCTGTGTCGTGGGTCGCGACGTCGTCACTGCGTCACTGCTGTTCTCAGTCATCGCCTCGCGAGTGAGTGACGATCTGGATCACCCTCGTCCCAGCACTTTGAGCTGTGCTGACGACGACACACGAGTCGAGTTGAGTCGAGTCGGCGAGCGAGGCATCAGCCATCCATCGCATGCAGGGCGAACACTCGCTTCAAAATTAGCGCAACGCGTCGATAGTACTTTGCTATTACCGCGTCAATATATGCCTTTCATCAAGAGTCACCACGCGACCAGCTTGGTGGTCTCATCTGGTGATACGGCAGCTCTCTCTGTGGCTGGTACTGGTACGCTCTGGTTGGACGCGTAGTGGCAGCTACGTATTGCGCCAATACCGCCTACGATACACAGCGCCATGTTGAGCTGTAGTTGCGCGAGTGGCGCCATATCAATCGCGCCAAAGTACCACGCGAGGGCCCCGCTTGTCGCCTGGACGCTCTTGTAGACGCCCGCGTAGCAGCTCGCGACTGCGACATCTGCTCCGGTCACTTGGCCCATGAACCAATAGATCCACACCTGGCACACAGCATCGTGGAGCCCGTAGACGACATAGAGCGCCAGCGCTGGGAGCAGCGCCGTCGCCTCGCTCGTCATCACGTCCATGTTGACGCGCGTCTGGTAACTCAATTGCAACCACGAGTTCTGCACAAACCAGCCGCACGCCCACATGGCTGTCGCTAGCGAGCAGTAAACGAGGAGGAACGGTCGTGCGACGTCCGAGGCCCTGCTTGCTCCATTCTCCTGACTCGCAGCGCGCATCTGAGCGTCCAAGTAGCGGCCGCTCGCGTACGCACCAGCGGTCTGAGCGAGCCAGTAGCACGCACTCGTGAGCCCACTCGTGCGCGCACTAAAGACCGTGACGTTGTAGAACGCATGGTACGCGTAAAACCAGTTGCTGTATGCGAACAGCGGCAAGAGGGCAATCAAAATCCTGCGGTGCGTGCGACTCGAGGCGACGCCCCGAGCGGTACGCGCGCCAACGCCCCACGCTGCTCGTGCTTTACGCAGCGCCTCTGCCCACGATCTCTTGGCACTCACGGGCTCTTGATAGCCCTGCTCAGGCTGCCCGTCGGTGTCGACCAGGACGCTGTCTGCGTCACGGATCACGCCCCATGCGAGCGCAGTTCCGACCAGCGAGACTATCAGGAAGGCCGCATACATGCTGTCGGAGGCGTGCGTGGTTGTACTGTCGCTGAAGTTGAGCACGAAGCCGAGTATACCGCCGCCCGTGGCGCCCATGTTGAAGATAATCCAGAAGCTGCCGACGCTCGCACCGCGCGTCTCGGCGCTCGCGTAGCTCAGTATCATGACGCCCTGTGCTGTCCAGAGCAGTGCTGCTGCGAACCCGAGTGCCGCGCACGCTACCAAGTAGAGCGGCAGCGGCGCCAGCCAGCTGGCACGCACATTCCATAGCGCCAGAACGTACGCGGCGTAGCCTGCGGCTCCAAGTGTGAGCGCTCGTCGCAGCCCCAGCACGGGCACGAGTGCGGCCGACAATAGACTGCAGAACGCGAAGCTCAGCGAGACGAGCGCCGTGCCGGCGAACGCGACGCGCGGGTCTGCAAGACCACCAGCGAGCGAGAGTAGCGCATTGAAGAGGCCTGGGCAGCAAAAGCAGATCCACGCGAGCGCTTGCAGCTGCCACTGCGCTTTAGCGGGATGTGCCACCACGCGAGCCACAAGTGGCGTGTGGGCTGCTGCTGATCCTGATCGAAGCTGGTGAAGAGCACGCTCGTTTCCTGACGCTTCCAAATTCATCGAAATCTGAATGTGTCACATTTCCCTTTACAGACAACGCATAGTTCAATCACACACAGTTGTGGAACAAATCGGGTTGTGGAGCGTCGTTTTCAGGGACCAATGTTTGCTTACTGAAATCAAGTCAAATTAACTACTTTTCAGTTGTCGCACACAAGAACACAAGAACGCAGTAAAGGTGGCCCAATTCACAATTTTCATACATTATTTGAGTTTTTGTTCAAGCACATCGCCAATCTTTGAAATTTATGAGGTTACAAAACCATTTATGAGTTTTCAAAACCAATTTTAAACCGTTAAATACATCCAAGAGATGTTAAAAACGTAATATTAACACAGTTTTAACAGAAAATTTGTTATTAACTGTTCTTGACATGTTTCAAGTTGAGTCACACTGGTAAATTTCACTTCCCGTTGTGGTGCTCTAACTGTGTGCTGTCTGTATGTCACGCGATGTCACTTTTTGAACGAGTGTGAGGTTTTCACGTTGAAAACGTGAAAACTCCACACTCTTTTGACACCCAGTCTCTGATCAAAGTCAAGGAGGCCAAAAATTTCCGACAAAAAACAGCATCAATTTCTTTTCGAAACGCATCGAAAACTTGTGTGTAGGTGCCCCCGGTCTGGTAATGGACGCACGTGTTTGCAGCCTTTGCAAAGCATCACATGCGGCAGCGTTCCAATATTACAATATCGTCAAGTCAGGAAAATTACCATTTGTAGGTGCCAGTGAGTTAAACAAATCGCATTATAAGGGTCCAAAAAGCGGTCCATCTTCTTAAGCGTTGTGATATATACGTGCTGTACGGCGTGCAAGTTTAGATCACTTGAACTGTGCTCGCAAATTAGCTATGAAAGTGGCTTGTATGTCCTTGCTGTTTTACATTGCAGTGTCGAGACATTAATGGGACCTATGTGCTTTGTGAAAGGATTTGGACATTCACTGCGCGCCAAGATAATACGCACACTTCGGTTTTGACTGTAGCTTTGCCGATATTACGAGTTTGCCCATGCTATTTGGATATGTTGCTCCTGAGACCAAGGCGAAGCTGATGGTTGTTTTCGCCAGCGCCAATTCGCGTTACAAAAAGACCTTCCAAGACAAACAGTGTAACGGAGTCACCGTACACACCCAAATAGGTAAACTCCTAGTTTCGGCTAGGCGCGCCCCTAGTTGGACACCCCTAGGACTTGCTACCATATACTTCGCTGAGCCCTCTTAACTGTATAAAAATACAACCCGCCTCGAGATCGCAATGTATGTTTCAATATCTTTAATACAAATGAGGAACAGAACAGATTGAATTTCTCAGTTATGATTATGATTCCCCCTTCAGTCGAATGCCACAAAGTGGCTCCAGTCTGCACTGAGCAGTATAACGAT
>JAASFJ010000503.1:0-20924 GCA_023333755.1 Globisporangium uncinulatum
AAGAACTCAACACAAGGGAATCACCTTGCGAACCAAGGACTGACCGACCCAGCACCGTGCTTGCGTGGAGTGTGCCGGCTTGCGAGTGAACTTACCTGCCTGCATTTGGAGTGAACGCGGAGCAAAAGCCTGGTCTAGGTACATCCCTCTTGTACCAACAGACCGGGTGTTGTGCTAGTGGTAACGCTACACGCCCGCTATATCACACGTGCTGAGAACGATCCTGAACGAGTGTGCAGTGGACGGCGCGGCAATCACGACCGCAGCAAAGGGCTTAATCAACGGCGAAATTTTCCTCAAGTGGATCGATCACTTTGCCTCCAGCGTGCCTGCCTCTGTTCCTCGCCCCATCCTGCTCATTTGTGATAGGTGCTTGTCTCACATCCGCCTCAACACCGTCAGCACTGCGAGCGGAGCCAAGTTCTGCTGGTTTGCCTTCCGCCCAACGCAACGCACCTCGTCCAGCCGCTCGACGTCGCCTTGTTTCGCCCGTTCAATCGCGGCATCACGAGCGAGATCACAAAAATTGCGGCGCGGAGCTCGGCGACCACGCTGTCGAAGAAGAGCGCAGTGCGGATTGCGTGCAAGGCCTTCGTGGAGCACGTGACAGGGAAGCAGAGCAACATCAAGAACGGATTTGCGGCGACGGGTCTGTTCCCGCCGTCCACCGACATGATGGTGCGCCGACTGGGCAAGTTCGCGGGCAGCACGAAGGGCGGCGATTGACTTGGTTCTGAGACGTGGCTCCAAATCGGAGAGGAGGTGCTTTTGCTGCTACCGAAGAGGCAGAGGACACAGCGGCACAGAAAGACTGTCGATGTAGGAGGGCGGTTGCTTACGAAAGAGTTACTGATGCAAAGATGACAGAGAGCACGAGCCGAGCAAGATGGAGAGAGTGCTGGTGTAGAGGCTGCAGCTGTGTCAGTCGCTGTTGTGTAGTTTTGTTGTTTTTTGTATTAATGTTGTTGGATCAAAAAGTGAGCATGATGAAAACAGCAATTAACTTTTCTGGTCACATTAAGTGAAGATAACCGAACACAGTGTGCTTTGTTACACCGCTGACTTGTTGTATCGCACAGTAGATTGAGTTGAGGCCACAGTCGAGCAACGACTGTGCGTGGTTGATGTGTTGCTTCGTCAGACCATTCGATGCCGCTTGCTGTTTGATTTTGGGATCATAAACCGATTGTTTGCGTTACTAGTTTTTTCTCGGGACGTGTTCCGCTTCCAAAAAATCATCAAATGCAACGACATGTTCATTACAAAAATTAAGTCATCAGCCTCGTACTCTTCCTCACCTATTTCAGCGCTCTTCACAGTACTCTTCACGGTACTCTCTCAACTGACCTCCTGGTCACTCGCCAAACCGCCACCACTCTCGCCTCCCACTCACTTCGACGACCATGCTCGCGCTCCGCGTCGCTTCTTCGCTTTCCAAGTCTGCGCTCGCGCGTCCGTCGGCTGCTGCGTTCGCACTCGCGCGCCCGTCGACTGCTGCGTTTTTCTCCACCAAGTACACGAAGGCGCACGAGTACATTACGCTGAACGGCAAGGAGGGCACGGTCGGGATCACGGACTTTGCGCAGAACTCGCTCGGTGACGTCGTGTTCGTCGACCTTCCGTCCGTCGGCCAGTCGTTTGCCAAGGGGTGCGTGCTTTCATTCTTTCTACTTTCTAGCGTATTTCGTGTGGGTTACTCAACCGTGTGGCTTCTTGTGTGTGGGATAACAGTGACGCGTTCGGCGCCGTGGAGTCTGTGAAGGCGGCCAGCGACGTGTACCTGCCGGTGGGTGGGAAGATCATGGCCGTGAACGAAGACTTGAGCGAGAGCCCGAACCTGGTGAACGAGGAGGCCATGAACGGTGGCTGGTTCGTCAAGATCGAGGTACATAAGTAGATCTTGGATGTGTGTGTGTGTGTCTTTGGGTGGTGGAGACCGAGAACGAGAGAGAGAAAGAGTCGCCTCATAGTCTCTTGAGCTCATTAATGCAGGTCGAGAACCCGTCGGAGCTCGACGAACTCATGGACGAGGCGGCGTACGCGGAGCATTGCGAGAACGAGGAGCACTAAGCTGGGGACGAACCACTCGCCCGATTATTGGGCTCTGGGCTTCGTCTCGACTCGGCTCTCCCCACAAATCCTCCGTGCTGTTGGTCCCATTCTGCAAGCAAAGCGAATAGACGCGATGCCTTCCAGAGCCCATGCAAGTCCGGTGGTGTGGTTCTGGTGTTCCTTGAAGTTTGTTCTGAACCAATCAGTCAGTTCCTGAGTCACGTCCAAACAAGAAAATCGTCCAAGCGAGAATCACTCACCGTCTTTATTAGGTCAGAAATCGGTTGACATGCATCGGCGAACCAGCAGCTCCATGCACGCGTGTCGGTCGCTCAGCTGCTCCGTCAGCCGCTGGATCCACAGCCAGCAGCGCGTGCGCGACGCACTACGCGAGGCGCGCGAGCAGCTGCCAACGCACAAAAGCGACGCGAAGGCGCTGGTCGCGCACGCGTTGCAGCCACGCGTGGCCGCGAGCAACGACGTGTTCCTGCATCTCGAGCGCCAGGTGTGTGCTTACGCTGGTCCTGGCACGTTGCATCCACCACCACCTCACATTCGCTTGTCTGCACGCAGCTGACGCGAGAGGAGGCGCAGACGCTGAGCGCCGCCCTGGAACGCAGACGCCGTGGGGAGCCGCTCGCGTACGTCACGGGCTCGCGCGAGTTCTGGTCGCTGCCGTTCCGCGTGTCGCCTGCGACGCTCATCCCGCGCAGCGACAGCGAGGTGCTCATCGAGACGCTTGCGGCACAGTACCCAGCCGATAGTGCGCTCCACATCCTCGACGTCGGGACCGGCTCGGGCTGTCTACTGCTCGCTGCACTCACCGAGTTCCCGTACGCGACTGGCGTGGGCATTGACATTGCAAGCGACGCGCTGCACATGGCGCAGCTGAACGCGAGCGAACTTGCACTCACGGAGCGCGCGAGCTTCCTACAGTGTGATCTACGCGATCTGCGGCACCTCAACACCCGTGGCGTGCGGACCGAGGAGGAGGAACCGACAGGTAAGGACAGGACGCGTACGCGTACGCTCTTCCAGCAGTTCGACGTTGTGCTGTGCAACCCGCCGTACATCCCACAGAGCGAGCGGCACCTCGTAGCGCCGGACGTGCTCGCGTACGAACCGCACGTCGCGCTCTTCTCAGACGGACCCGACGTGCGAGCTGCGTCCTTGGTGGACCAGGTCGATACAAACGAGGCTGGAAGTAGAGGTACTGAAGACGACAATGACGACCCGCGCGGGCTCAAGATGTATCGGTGGCTGCAGGAAAGCGTGGGGCACTTGCTCAAGTCTGCAGCTGAGTCGTCGTCGTCGTCATGTCCCGTCCACCAACTCAAGCGCTCCGTGATACTGGAGGTTGGCTCGGAGGCGCAAGCGCACGCCGTGCAGGCGCTCTTTGCAGCGCCGTCGACGCGCCACCTGAGCTTCCAGCGGCTCCTTATTGACGGCCAGCAGCGACATCGTGGACTCCTCTTCGAGAGCTCCTAACGACAGCCACTGGACTAGAATCCCATAGATTCAACGTGCGTCTCTTCGTTCAGATTAGATCAATCACCCAGTCGATCGAGTCGCCCATTAGACAGACGGCCATGAAGGAGAGTCTTGTAGCACGACAGGCGGCGCTGCTCAAGCAGAATGCTGAGCTGAACGAGCGTGTGGTGGCGATTGAGCAGCGCCGCCAACAGCAGCTCACTGGCGCCTCCAGCAGCGCAGAGCCGGACGACGACGACGACGCCAACAGCGCGGGTGCTGAGAGCGACCCGCCTGGAAGCGCACGACTGGCAGGTGGCAAAGCGGTCCTCACAATGGACCTGAGCGCGTCGATTGACTCGTTCGGCTCCCGAGTGGCCGACGCAACCGACGCTGCGACGGTGTTGAACGCCCCCAGCGAGCGCATCGAGACTGAGACAAGCACTAGACGAAAGCCTCGACCGAGCGGTGCCAGCAGTGCGTTAACCGCGTCACCGTCCACAACTCCAACGCTTCAGGACGCCGCTCGTGCAGACCCGAGTGGGGCGTCGCCAGACGGTCTCGGGCTTGAGGCGACGGTGCGGTACCAGAAAGCGCGTCTGCGTGTGCTCCAAGACGAGGTCGACACTGCAAACAGCCACGTGAAAGAGCTGGTCCGTCTCTTTGTATCTGGTCCCCTCCTCCTCTCCTTTCGCTCACTATGGTGTCGTCCCCTCCTCCCCTCCTCCTCTCCTAGCAAGCGTCGCAATCAGTCCTGAAAGCCCAGATCGAGGAGCTCAAGACAGAGACGAGCGTGCTTGCCAAGAAGTGCCAGCAGACCCAGCAGCTCCTCGACAAGCAGAAGGAGTTGAGTGCCGCACAGGACGCTCGGCAGCGCGTCTTCGAGACGCAGCTCGCAGCTGCGCAGACGCGCGCTGACGACGGACAGCGTGCTGAGAAGCAAGCGGCGCAGCAGTTCCGCTCCAAGGACGTGCGGCTGAACCGCGCGTTGGAAGAGCTCGAGAAGGCAAAGAGTCAGCTCCAGGACGAGCGGAGAGCGCGCGACAAGGACGCGGCAGTGACGAGCGAACTCGAGACGCTCACGCGCGAGAACAAGCGGCTCGAGAAGCACAAGAGCGAGCTCCTCGTGGCGTTCAAGAAGCAGATGAAGCTCATTGACTTGCTCAAGCGACAGCGCATTCACATGGAGGTATGTGTGGGGGTGGATGGGGTGGGTGGGTGTCTCTCGACCTGGGCAGCTAGCTTACGTGACAGCTCTCTCGCTCGCTCTCTTGCTCTGTAGGCGGCCAAGATGCTGTCGTTCACAGAGGAGGAGTTCAGCAAGACGTTGGAGCTCGGGTGACGGGCTGAACGGAGCTCCTTGCTCATTCATTCAAGCTCAGGATCTCATTCTGCAACGCAAAGTGCGCTTCAAGGCGCTGCGCCTCTAAGACACGCGCGAGCTCCATCTGGAGAGGCAGACAGTCAGTCGCCACGTGTGTGTGTGTATACGAGCCCAGCGTCAGCGTCCGTTCTTTGAACAGGCTGTTGGTTGGGCAAGAGAAGCTCCGCACCTTCTTCTCGTTGAGGTAGTGATACGCCCGCAGATGGGCCTCCTGGAGCGCCTCGAGCTGCGAGATACTCAGGCCGCCGTCCGCTGGCTGGAGCTCAATGTCTGTGGACGACGACGCGATCACGAACGCCTCAACTGATATGTCGAGCTCGTTCGCCAGTGGGAACGTCCGGTGGAAGACTTCGTTGAGCGCGTGGTACGAGACAGCGGAGCTGTGGGGTCGCGCGGATAATGCGATGGCGGCAGGAGTAGGAGGAGTGGAGGTGGTGGACAAAGTGGTGGCGGTCGCAGGCGTCTCTGGAGCTGGGAGTGACTTGGTTTGCTCGGTCGCATCTACGGTGGCGGCAGGAGGTTGCCTGGTCGTCTCTGCCCGCGTCGGAACCTGGTGCACTGGTGGCTCTCGTTGCTTCAGTGCTGGCTTGGCAGGTGGAGAGTGAGACTCAGCACCACGTGTTTCTTGGTCCTTTCGTTCCTTCCTCCCTGTCAGCACCAGTCAAAGGTGGAAGCCCGGGCGTGAGCAGGACACACACACTCGCCCACACCTGCCGGTCTCAACTCACGGCTCTTCTTCGCTGCGACCTCTTCCCACTCTCCGTCATCGCCGTTGAGGTCCGGGAGGGTCCATTCTGCTACTTCCGCGTCACGCGCTGTCGATATTGAGCCAGCAGCACTCGGCTCCTCACTCTCGCTGGTACCAGACACGTCCACATCGGCCACCACGTCCACATCGGCCACCACGTCCACCTCGCTTCCAGCTTCCATCCCGGGTGCGAGGCTCTGGGCAAGCGGCTTCTTCTCTTTGCTCTTGTTCCTGCTCTTCTTCTTCTTCTTCTTGCTCGTACTGCTGCTGGCCACTCGCTCTGGGACGCCAGCAGCCGTCGTCGTCCTCGTCACTATCATCTCATTTCGAAGAACCTCACGCTGCGTCTCAGCAGCAGCGCTCTCCATGTCGGCGAGTCGGTCTCTGAGACACGCGACGATCTCTGCCGACGCACCGACGCGCTTTGCGACGTCGATCGCTGTCAGCCCCGCTTTGTTCCTCAGCAGCACGTCTGCGCCCACAGAACGTGCAGTGAGCGCCTTCACGCCGAGTGTGTTGTGGCTCAGGACGGCAAAGTGCAAGGCCGAGTTCCCACTCGTGACGTCGGTTGTGTTCACAGCGACCGCGCTCGCAAGCAGGAGCCGCACAATCTCGGCACTTGCGGCCATGTCCGGCTCTGAGGTCCGCACGTCCGACGGAGCCCCGAGACGGGCCGCGCACATGAGCGCTGTCATGCCATTTGCGTTCCCGTACGACGCGTTCGCGTTCAGTTCCGAGAGCAACAGCCGCGCTGCCACTACGTTCTTGGCCACGCTCGCCATCATGAGCGCTACATTCAAGCAGGCGATCGCGTGAGTCTCTTCCATACTGTTGTTGTATGCAAACGACGGCTGCTACAGGACGGAGTGTACGTACGAGTGTCGCCGTTGATGTTTGGAAGGTCCACGATCGCCTGGAGCTTGGCTCTCCGTTCTGAGGTCGCGAGGAGCTCTTGCATCACGTGCGGCTGCGAGCATCCGAACAGGTCCATTGGTTGGTTCACAGGCAATGGAACGTAACGACAACATTAGTTCCAAGTCCGAATGGATGACAGAGCCAGCGTTGGTTGCGTACGTTGCTCGACATGGCGGCGAGATGGAGCACGTTCGTCCGGTTCGGCACTGTGGCACAGGAGACGATGGAGGTCGCGTCCACTGCGAGCCCCACAAGGTCCGCTCTTCCTGTATACGAGTTATTGAAAAGACCTCGTCACGCTCGCAACCAACGCAATGAATGCGCTGATATAACCACAAGAGGCAGCCCTACCACAAGCACAGATGCGCATGAGCAGACTCCAGCCGGCCGCAGTTGGCACATCGAAGGCCACCGCTTTCTCAAGGAAAAACTTGCAGCATGCGTCATAGTCTGCGAACTCGACGATGCGGTGCGCAAAGTCCTGAGTTTTATCGGACGCCGCTGCTGCTGGGACTGCGAGCGATGGATGTGCTGGTCGAGTGATCATTGGTGCTGGGCGCCACAGGAGCGAGGGAATGGTGGCGCGAGTTGCGAGTTTGGCGTGTCAAAATGATGCGTGGTCGCACGAAGGTCGCACGAAGACCCATCGTACTTTATTGAATCCACATGTAGCCATTTCAGGCATCAGTTTCAGAAAGGCGACATCCAAGTCGCACGTTCCGACGCGAGGAGGTGTGGAGCTCCGCACACGCTCGTCCATACGCCCAGCGGAGCTCGTCACGTCACGGTTGCATTCGCTCTCCAGCTTTAGAGGCGTTCCGTGTACTCGCTAGCGACTGACTTGACGCGCTCCAGCAGCGGAACCCAAAGTACTAGCAATGAGCCGCGAACTCGATGGGCTCATCAACAAGCTCACCAAGATCAACAATGACATGGGCGGTGAGGAAGGACGTCAGAAGAAGGGCAAAGGCGGCGGCGGCGACCGCTTCCACGACCTCAAGGTCCAAGTGGGCGAGCGCCTGCACCGCCTCAAGTTTGTGCGTAATGACTGAAGTTGGAACGTAGCTGACGACAGCGCATGGCTCGAGAGCGGAGAGGACGTTGTGATTGACCTGCGTGAGTTGGTCTGCCACTGTGACTGTGCTGCTGTTTGCTGCCTCGGAAGAACTTGCAAGATCCGGACGCGCAACTGAAGCGCAACAAGCACCCGCGGGAAGCAATCCGGCGCCAGCAGGAGATCCGAGAGGACATCCGGCTCGTCAGCCAAGACATTGCCGAGCTCCAGACAAGCTACGAGCAAGAGACAAAGAAGAAAAAGGTGAGCTGCTCTTGCTTGTGTGTATGCGTCTCGCGCGGTCCTGTTGCAGGTGATAGGAGGCTGATTTGAAGCCTTGGGACATACACACGCATGGACATTAGAGCAAGTTCCCACCCGCAGAGCTCCAGATCCGGAAAGAGATCATCGAGCAGTACTTGTCCGAGTTTGCGCTCGTGAAGGAGCTCTCGACTACTGGGTACCGCGCTCCTGGTGCAGACAGGTCGTCGTTCGAACGAACAGGTGTGGCATCGGCTGTCGGGGCGTTTGAAGGCAGCGGGTTCTTCACTGGCGGCGGTCGCGGCGCCCGTGGCGGAAGAGGTGGCTACAACGGCGGTGGTGGCGGTGCAGAAGGAGGCGGAGGCGGAGGCGACGACCGCGCTGATCAGGAAGAGATTACGGGCGACCAACGCGACGTGATGGTGCAGATCAAGCACAACGACCAGCGATTCGTACGTCTCCTTGCGTGGGAGAGAAGCTGTCGTCACGCGCGTTCGGACGCAAACTAAGCTGTGATGTGCGTCTCGTGACGATTGGGCGGGTGCGTGGGCTTCGGATGTTCTTAGGACGTGATGATCGATCAGATTGGCGAGGGTGTCCAGGAGCTTGGGCAGCTCGCTCGCGGACTGAACGAGGAGCTCCAGCAGCAGAGTATCATGATCGACGGTCTCGAAGAGCGTATCGACACGACGCAAGCCCACGGTACGAGACGTCTCCGATCGTCTATCTGTCTTTCTCTCGCTCTACTGCTGACGACACAGACGCGCTTCGCTTGCTGTTCGCTCCCAGTCGAGAGCGTGAATATGAAGATGAAGAAGACGCTCGCACAGGTCGGCCGGAGCGCTGACAAGTGCATGATGGACATGATCTGCCTCATCCTGCTCCTCGGCATCCTCACAGTCGTCTACAACATGTTTATCAAGAAGAAGTCATCGTGAGCGGAGCTTGCGAGCCAGCGGACATGAACGACATCATGCATATCAGTAGTCGGAGCAGCATATGCACACACTCTTGATTTTGCACACGAAGTGTCCCTTCACCTTCACCTCCCTCTATCTTCTCACGCAGTGTCCCTCACCTTCACCTTCCTTCATCTTCCCCACACGTTTGCAAAAACACCAAAGTGACACCACTGCGCATCACAAAATACACTTCGCTACTCGTCACTCTCGCTCATTCTCTCTCTCGGAGGTCAGCTGCCTCCGACTCGCTCGCCTGTTGCCGCCTCGTTACCATACACCTTACGGAAGGCGGATGAACCACGGAGGACGCAAGCACGCACGCCGTCGGCCCTCGTTCCTTTTGACCGACACGCTCGCTTGATCGCTCACGCACGCTGCCCGTCCGCCTACGACGACGCGCCAAACGAGCCGACGTTGTCCTTCTTGTCGTTCTTCTCGACCTTGACCGACTCGCGATACTTTTGCAGATAGAGCTTGAGTGGCTCAACGTACTGGTCAAAGCCGAGCGTGCTCATGGCCCAGATGATGTCATCACCATTGATGGTCTTGCGCTTCTCTTGCTGGCACTTGTCGCTCGCCTCGCTCGTGATGAACGAAATGAACTCGCTCACGCACTCTTGGACAGTCTCCTTGCCGTCCTTGGCGATCTTGGCGGTGGACGGCAGCGACACCTTCATGATCCGCGAGATGTTGGCGGTCGGTAGGAAGCGGTCCTGCTCGCGGATCTCGTCGTTGTCGTGCTCTTCTTTGCCAGACATTGCTGCTGCTGCGGGACGAGCACAAGGCGCGGCTGCTGACTGCGGCGGCGATCGGTGAAGACGCGGGCGGACGGAAGCAAGTAAGTGAACTCGGCGCGGCGAGTTCGGAACTTGGTCCTTGGTGGGGTTTCGCGCCGGTGAAAAACACATACACACAAGTCCATCCAAGCCAGTTCCCTCATTTTCAGCATTATCAAGAGCAGTCAGACCACATAGGGGTAGGGGAGATCAAACTCCAAAATTGTGCAGCTGCGTTGCTGCTATCACTGAATTAACATAAGAAAACAATTGGAAATGGTGAATTGACTCACAATAATAAGATAATCGCTACAAATAAGACACCTTAATAGCATAATTACACAACGCAATCACGTTTGGTGATGTCGTTGATAACCTTGACGGCGCAGAACAGTCTGGCGCTTGATCGAGAGCGACCACACAGCTCTCAGCCAAGCATGAACAACATCCTACCGTCGCCTTCACACGAATACAACGTACGAAACGCCACAACAGCAAGTCTTTACAATCCTTTTCGTTCTTTCGATTCTCTATTCATGCTGGAGTTTGCATCACTGAGACGCTTGCGATGGGATGACCCCACACACAGCCCACTCGCTGCGTCCTCCAGTCTATGCGCTCGCTTCCTCCGCGTCCTCCTCCTCCACATCCTCTTCGTTCACGTCGTCCGTCTTGAAGAACGTGTACGAGAGCGTAATGTTGTGCACTGCCGTCATGCTCGGGTCGTCGCAGATCTCAGGGTCGATGAAGAAGAACACGGGCATGTCGATCTCTTCGTGCGCCTTCAAGCGCTGCTCTTCAAAGCAAAAACACTGGATCTTGTTAAAGTAGACGCCAGCCTGTGGCGGGTACACGTTGTACGTCGCCACGCCTGTGATCGCCTTGTCCGTCTGGTTCTTCGCTGTGTAGAACGCCAGTGCGGTCTCGCCCGGCACGAGCACGAGCTCGCGCTGCTGCGGCCGGAAACTCCACGGCATCATGGCGCTTACACCGCCATCGAACGTGATACGGATCGGCTTGGCGTCCTCCCGCGGTGTGAGACGGTCAGCTGCGACCAGCTCCACGCGCTGTGTCGTCCCGCCAAAGCCCGTGACCTTGCAGAAGATCTTGTAGAGCGGCACAAACGCGTAGCTGAGTCCGACCCACGCGACAGCCACACCCGTGAGGTAGATGAGCGCACGCCGATTGCCCTCCGCCATGCCCGCGCGCCGCAGCCGCTCGGCGCGGGACTTGGGCGACTCAGAGGCGAACGTGCGGCGAGCGCTGGCGGTCAGCTGCCACCGCGTCTGCGCCATCGCTGTTGAGCGTGCGACAGAGCGCATGGCAAT
Organism: Globisporangium uncinulatum; assembly: GCA_023333755.1. Lineage (NCBI taxonomy): Eukaryota > Oomycota > Peronosporomycetes > Pythiales > Pythiaceae > Globisporangium > Globisporangium uncinulatum. The sequence continues at coordinate 10,951 of JAASFJ010000503.1, forward strand.
AGAACGTGAGAGCGAGGGCGTGAGCGCCGTCAGTGCCAACGCAGGGCTCCGCTGTCGGAGCATCAGAGCGCGGAGCATGTCTTTTGCGTGCTCAAAAGATGAAAACTCGGCAAATGGTGGGTTATGGTGACTTGTGATTGATGAGTTAGTGTGTTAGCATACAAACAGCAAGATATCGAATCGAGTGGACAATCAAAATCCTCCGACAAACATCGATCATGATCGTGATCCAGCAGTGAACAGTGTTGAGATGTCCACCAGGACACTGCAAGAGACAACCAGACGCCATTGAGCAGCCAGAGCTCATAACGACACACAACAACGCCAGTTACGGCGAAAACCGCAGCGCAAGCAGAAGAGTGGTGAAGTCTTATCGTCACTTGCCCGCCTGGTAGTAGCTGCTGAAAGCCTCAAATCAATCGCTCCTTCCGACCTTGAAGAAGGCCGAGGAGTCCGCTCGAGCCGCACGCAAAAGCGCAGATGCTCGCTTACTCGTTCTCCTCCGCACGCACGCGCGCGTTCGGGTTCGTCACGCGCACGTTGAGCTGCTCGGCACGCTCGACGATCGCACGGCGGTTGCGGCCCGACACGTTGTGCGCAATCTCGGCGCAGTACTTGCGGTTGTGCATCAAGAGCAGCTCGAGCTCAGCGACGTTGTTCACAACGAACTTGAGGAAGCCGTTCGGCAGCAGGTGGCGCGTCTTGGCGTTCGAGCCGTAGCCGATGTTCGGCATGCGGATCGCGCCACGGAATTTGCGGCGCACGACACCATCGATACCCTTCGGGCGTCTCCACGACTCCTGTGGACCACGCACATCACACGATGGGCAGCTGTTAGCGGCTGAGGATGTCATTTGAAGGCGGTCTGGAGGGTGCAACAGCAGCAGCGTAACACGGGCAGCTGGGGACCGACTCGACTGCCTTCCATCCCTGTGCTGTGGCTGCTACTGTTGCTGCTGTAGTGTCAGTTCTTGCATTGCAAAGAGACGCGTTGTACGTACGGAAAGACGCTTGAAGCGGTCCGACTGATGACGCTTGAACTTGGTCACCTTCTTCTTCACGATCTTTGGGCGGACGACGGGAGTAACTTGCACCATCTATGGGGTCGATAAGAGGTCGCACAAAGTATCATTAGTCTGCTGCCGCTTGTTTGCTGCTGTCTGTTGCTGGTGGAGGACGGGCTGTTGCGCGCTTTGAATGAACGGGGGAGCGAACGAGGGCGCGAGAGGCGGAACCAGGCGAACGGTTAAGATCGGGATCTGTCGACTGTTTGTCTGCACAGCTGCGCACTGCTGATGGCTGCGCTGTTGAACTGCCTGTTGCGCCACTCTGGTTGCTGCATGCGCCACGAGCTCCGGAGCAGAGTCGACCTGCAGGCTCTACTGGAACATGCGTTGCTATCTGGCGGGAGTTCGTGTTGGCAGGTTCGCAATGCAGGCAGCACTTCGTGCGCTGTCTCCTGTCGCGCCGTTCGCTTTGCTCCATATCCGCCCACCCTCACGCACTCGTTCGCTCGCCGTTCGCTCGCTCCAATCACTCGCACACATGCATTGCCCGCATCTCCACCATGCGTGCATCCACGCAGGCAGGCAGGCGACCCTTACCTTGGAGTTTGTGATTTCAGCACTATACAATGGACGTCGCGCAGAACCGAGTGAGTGGCGGCGAGACACCTCTCACGGCCACTCAATCGCTTTCACATTGGCGCGGTCCGCCCACGGTTCGTCCGGTCCGATGAACCGCGGTAAACCGTTCGTGAATTGCTTTCATCCAATCCACGGGCGGAATTGGCTCAACTTGTCGTTGATTGAAGAAAATTGAACGGAGCGAATAGTCATTGGATGGAAATCAAGGGATCCATCGAAACTGCAAACTGACAATCGAAAATGGAGTTGACTAAGATGCGGGACCTCGCGGCGAAAGGTGGTTGTGCTCTTTGTGGAAGCACGCACACGTCACTCGCTTGTCGCTCTCGTACTTATTATACATCTTGTGATGACCAGAGGACGCCGTTGACGGCCGCGCGACTCTGCGCGTGATGACGTACAACGTGCTCGCGCAGGTGTACGTCCAGTCGAGCTTCTTTCCCTACTGCACGCCGAGCATCCTGCGGTGGAAGCGCCGGTCAAAGGAGCTGGTGCGCAATTGCTGTGTGTAGATATACACACAAGAAGCACTGTTATTTGCCGAGCAAAAGTGCTGACGGCAGTGGCCTCTCTGGTGTTCAGGAAGGCGTCTTCGTAGCGCTTCCTGTTCAACCGGATGTGATCTGTCTCCAGGCGAGTCCCCTCGCATCGCTTCTCTCTCGGCGTCTTTGTATGGCATGTGTTGATTGTGACGTGAGCTCATACGGAGTAGGAAGTGGACATGTACGAGGCGTTCTGGGCCGAAATGATGCAGCGCCTCGGGTACACAGGGTGCGTACGTACGAACATCAGGGTTACTACAGTGGACACCGGAGTCTGCGGCAGTCAACACGACTGACGAGTGGGCGTGCAAAGATTGTACGCGCAGAAACGCGCTCGCAAGAAGGACGGCGTGGCGCTGTTCTGGAAATGCGCAGAGCTCGAGCTCGTGGAGCACCAGGTCGTGTGTCTCGACGAGCCTGTGGGCGACGAGTCTGGTGCGTCAGCTACCAGCTGTAGACGCGTGTGGGTGAAACTGGTGCTCTAGTTTGGCTCACACAGTCCGCTTTGTCGTGTGGATACGATAGACTGCAGTCCGGATCTCCTCACGCGCGTCCAGCGAGGAAGCGTCGGTCTCTTTGCCCGCTTGAAGCTGCTGACGACGACTGGCGCAGCCGAGCCGCTCGAAGTCGTCGTCGCGACAACGCACTTGTTCTGGGACCCGACGCAAGAAGACGTGAAGCTGCTGCAGACGCAGCGTCTCTTGCGGCTGCTCCAGGCGTTCGTACGGACGCAGCACGAGCTCGTCGTGCTTGCTGGCGACTTTAACTCGCTCCCTGGCAGCCGCGTCTACGGCCGAATCACTCGCGAGCATCACTTTCGCAGTGCGTACGCTCAGTACCAGACGGACAGCGACGGCAGCCGAGAGCCCGACTTTACGAATGTGAACGGAGCGACTGAGGCGGAAGACAAGAGCGCGCAGGTCGCGAGCTTCGTCGGCACGCTCGACTACGTCTTTTACCAGCCAGCTGCCACGTAAGCGATCCGTGTCTGCCGTGTCTGTGTCATGACGGATACGCACTCACGTACTGACGGGATGATATGTTGTGCGATTAACTCGCAGGATCGAGCCGGTGGCGCTGCTGGAGCTCATGTCGCTCGAAGCCGCGACGCGAAAAGTGGCGCTCCCGAGCGAGGTGTCGCCGTCGGACCACCTTCCGCTACTCGCCGAGTTCCGCGTTCGTGCGTAGAACAGAGTGTGAGAGATCCATCAACAAGGTGCTATTGATACGTAACGTATCTTGTTCTTAACGAGGTATCACTTCATTCCGGTGTTGCTCAACGGTATTACCGGTATCAAAACGGTTATCAACTTTCCGGTAACTTAACGAACTTCAATAACTGTTATAGGTGCCTCTTTTGATACCTTGACAACGAGTTCTCGAAAATGGGAGCTGTGTCGTCGACACCATCGAGGTCCGACGCGCCATTCGCGTTCGCGTCAGCGCGCGAGCGCGCAGCGTTCGAAAAGATCGCGGGCCGCACGCCGGTACCACGCGAGGACAGCGCGTACGCGGCGGTGCTGGCAGCGTCGCCTCCTCTCACGACACTTTCGCAGGCGCAGCTCGAACAGCTGAACCGCGAGTTTGGCACAGCTGTCGGTGCGATCAAGTCGATTGATACCACCTCACTGCTGGTGTATGCGGCGTGTGTTAACTGGAGCAATGCGTGCCAGCCCAGAACAGCCTCGTGTCGGGCAACTTCCGCGTATTGCTGCGCTCAGCCGTCCTGTCGCTCCCGCTGAGCGTTCGCATGGACCGCATGACACCGGAAGAGCTCACAGCGCACGCAACGACTGCTGACGGCGCCAGGAAGAGCGTCGAGAGCCAAGTGACCTACGCGCTGAACGCGCTCTGCCTCGTACGGCTCTTAGCGATGCGGTTCGTCGAGAAGCAGGACGAATGCGCTCTCCTCGCACACTTTAACCGGCAACCGCCAAGCGAGGACTGGGCTGCGAGTGTGTCGCCACGAAGTGCGTACTTTCGACTTCCGTTGGGTGGGGTTGAGAGTCCCTTGTATGGGTTGTAGCGTGCACTGAGAGCTTGTGATGATGGTGATACTGGTGGCTAGGAAAAGAAGCTGCGATGGAGGCCTACGACGACCTTGCGAGCCGCTTCCTCGAGACGCTCGTGACGGTCCTCGTCGACTTTCGACCCACGTACGTACCGAATATGGAGAATATCGGTATTTATGGCAATTAATGGCTTATAACACCTCGTTATGGGTTTATAGGCCACGGACGTACGACGTCCACGTGGAGATTGTGAACACGCTGCTCGTGCTGCTGTCGCCAGTCGCGTTCCCACGGGACCACTCGAAAGACGCACGCGACGTGACGACGCACAACCCGTTCCTCCACCTGCTCATGGCGTCCTACGCTGTGAAGAAGACAGCGCACTGGGCGCCCAGTCTCGTCCAGCGCTTGCTCCAGAACTATATCAACCAATCACAAGCGCCGCCTGTGGCGAAGGACGCCCGTGCTGTGCGTGTCACGCGTGAGAACGCAGTCGCCATGTCGCTGATCAAGATCTCGGAAGCAGCCGACAGCGCCGACAACGCGGAGCACTTTTCGTACTTAACGCTCGACGGACTCGGAAGCCTCGCAAGTACGTATTGTGTGGTTTATACGCGGACAGAGTGGTGGTTTCCTTTCTACATGCTAACGCACTGTACGATCGACAGCCAGCATTTTCCGCTTCCCACGGAGTTTCTACGAGTACTTTGTTACAAACGACGCCCACGCGTGTCCACTCGCAGACCGGAGCGTCCTCTTGCTCCTCGTGCTCCTTCAGAGCTACCGAGACGACGAGCGTGTCCAGAATCCGTTCCGAGACGCGTTGGCGAGTCTGACGGACACTGAGACGACGACAGCGGACACCGAGACGATAGCCGACAGCCCCAAGACCCCAACGACACTGTCGGTGTCGTTCGCTCAGCTCTTTGCTGCGATCGGACAGAACGCACCGTTTGAATCGAGCCACCTGTTGATCTACACGCTCTTGTATACGAACGTCCGGATGCGAGACGCCGCGATCGCGGACCCCGACAGCCTCGAGCGTCTCGTACTCCCGCTCCTCGAGACGCTGTACCACGCACGGTCGGTCGCACCGAGTCGGCTCTACCTCCTCGTGATTGTGCTGCTCACGTTCACACAGGACGCGGCGTTCGTTCGAGCCGCGCACACACACGTGACGGTCCGTCGCGTACCGTGGTACACAGAGCGGTACATGCTCGAGATCTCGCTCGGAAGTCTCCTTATCGTGCTCTTTACGCGCCTCATCTGGCGCAACATTACGCACTTCCACGACAGTTTCCTGCATCTGAACGCGTTCGCAGCGCTCTCGAACCTCGCTCGGAGTGCCGAGAACCTCCACGTCACGGCGGCTCAAGGCATCGTTGGTCTCATTGAGCTCCTCGCGAAGAAAGAAGCGCAGTTAGGACGTGCAGAGCTGTCGGAGGTGTCGAGTGACGACGCTGTGGCTCAGAAGCGGACGGCGTACGTCGAGTTTGTGCGGCTGCTGCTCGGTGTCGTGTCGTCGTGTCTCAAGGCGCCGTTACTGCCACGGAACCCCCAACTTGTACGTCGTCTCTTGGTCACCACACTATCGTTTGAGTGACTGACACTGTGGGCTTGTAGATCTATGCGCTCCTGTACCGGGCCGAGACGTTCGCAGCGCTCCAAGAACACCCAGAGTTTGCACCGCACGTAGGCAATGGGCCTGTGTGGACCACGCTCGCCCGTTTCCGTGCAGTCGTTGACGCAAGAACGTCTCCAGACGACGTCCTGGACGTCGACACGGTCCTCACTCTCATCCGCTCCGAGTGCGTGAGTATACTGGCAGCGACAGCAGCGACGACTGGCGTCGGCACACGCACGAGTCGCCGTCGCAATGACAATGACGACTACGACAATGACGACAATGACGACGACGCGAGCTACCGGTACGAAGAAGAGCCGAGTCCCGAGCAGTTCTTTGTGCCGTACGTGTGGCAGCTCGTGGTGGAGCAGACGCCCGACTTTTGCTGGAAGACCGACAAGATCACGCTCTTTGCTGTCCGACGACCACACGTCGCGTCCGAGTAGAGAGTCCCAGTCCCAAGCACGCTGAAAGGATGGCAATCGATTGCTCTCTACTGCTTACTGTATGGACAGACATACGTGCGGACCAGACTGACGCCTTCTCCTCTCTCCTAGTCCTTCTTGTTGCCAGTCTTGCGCACCGTGCTGATCTTGCGCTCTGCGAACATGGGGAGCACGAACGCCGCTTCGTGGACCTTGCTGTTGTAGTACCGGAGCGTGTCCTGGACCGCAGGAGTGGGCGTCCGCTTGGGCTTGACCAGCGCGTCGTCGCTCTCGTCGAGCGAGCACAGAATGAAGCCGATTTGACCGGATGGGTACGTCGGGATCGTCGTGAACGCGTACTGGATCGTCGGGAAGTAGGTTTGGCAGCGCGTGAGGACGTCGACAATGAGGTCCAAGTGGAGCCACAGGCACTCGCCTTGCGTGCACACGATCCCATTCGGCGCGAGCGACTTCTTCATGTCGGCGTAGAACTCGGCCCGGAAGAGCACTTCGGCAGGTCCGACCGGGTCGGACGAGTCGACAATGATTACGTCAAACTCCTCAGTCGTGTTGTCACGCAAGTACGCAGCGGCGTCGGCGTGGATGAGCGTGCACCGAGGGTCGTCGAACGCCGTTGCGAGCGTGTGCGTAAAGAACTTACGCGAGACGTCGCACACCATCGGGTCGATCTCACAGAACACAATGTGTTCGACACTTGCGTGCTTCACGACTTCACGGAGCACGCCACCGTCGCCACCGCCGACAATGAGTACGCGCTTGGGGTTGGCGTGTGCAAACATGGGCACGTGCGTGATCATCTCTTGGTACGAGAACTCGTCCCGTTCGGTGCACTGGATCACACCGTCGAGCACGAGGACGTTGCCGTACGTTGCAGACTTGAACACGAGCACGTCTTGGAAGTCCGACTTGCCTTGGAACAGCACTTCTTCCATCTCGAGCGAGAACTTCTGGCCTGGCCAGAGCGCCTCGGTCTCGGAGAACCACTTCTTGGTGTCAGTGGTGTCGGCCATTGTTGGATGATGTGGTGGAGTGGAGAGACTCAGTGAGCTGCGGAGCGACGACTGCGACGGACAAAGCACGTGGGAGAATGGCGCTGCGCTTCGGGTGCGTGATTGGAAGAGCAGGCGCTGCCGCTGCCGCCCAAGTCGGACGAGGGACCGCCAGCCATCCATCGGCGGATGGCACGAGGTGATGGTTGTCACCCGACCTGCGTCGTGACCTCCGTCCAATTCCAGTGGTGAAATGGACACGAGTCCAATGCGCATCTTGTGTCTTGTATAGAATGGTGATACTCATGTCGAAATAGCAAATACAGTCGCTTCCCAAATACAATCTCAACAACCTAAATAGAGCGCTCCTGACAACCGTGTTCACCCAACACGCTGTTGGCAACAACACCCGTTCTTGACCAGTCTCCAAGCAGAGCGAGACTAACACACCTCATGCGTTTGTTCGCGAGAGCATCAAGCGCACACGTTCGCCACCGCCACAGCGCCAAGTGCGTCCATCAGCATCGATGTTGGCGCTCAAGTTTCTTCGTGGTGTGACTAAAAACTTGCCACCATGCTCGTTGAATATGCGTATCCAAATCAAATCCCCATCCATATACAAACATCCTGATATTTGCGAGATTCAGTCACTTTGAATGGACCATGATGGCACTCAAGACCTCTTCAAGTTCAACCACTTCCTGCTCACGAAGGCCATCCATCCGTCATGCACCGCTTCGTGGTGCAAACTGGAGCAACATCTGTAATACCTTCTCGCGCTTCTTGCCGCGTACAGATCGGAGAATGTCGGACGCGCTGTCGCCGTACTTGTCGTTGATACGAGCGCTCGCTTCGGCCCGCAACAAGAGCTGCACACACGGCAGCAGTTCGCGCACAGCAGCCACGTGCAGTGGTGTCCAGCCGTTGATCTGCCCATACACATACGCACCACGGCAGAACTGATGAGTCCGGACTTCAGATAGCGTTTTATACAAACAATTCCACTCGCCATCCACCACGCACGTGCTCCACAGCGTCGACCGACGCTCCCTTCTTGAGCAGCAGCTCCAGAATCTTCGTGTGGCCCTGCGATGCTGCCCAGTGGAGTCCACTCCATCCGTGCTGCCATCCCATACAAACCCACAGAGCAACACGACGCACGTCCGCATGAGCGACACGAGTGTCGGCCGCTCGGTTCTACCGTGTAGGATACCAAACGAAGGACAGACTGAACCCACCTGGTCGGCTGTCGTCACGCTCGCGTCTCTGCTGGTGAGCATGCCCTGAATCGTCCGCATGTCTGCACGGTAGACTGCACGCAGGAAGACTTTGCTCTCTCGCGAGTCGCTCGCAGTGGTCCGCTCTGGGGCCGCCACTTCTTCAGATTCGTTCCCGTTGTCTTCATCCAGGAGATGTTGCTTGCGAGCCGATGCCTTCGCCTTTGCCTTCGCCTTTGCCTTGTCCCCCGTTAGCTTCTCGTTCTCCTCCTCGTTGTTGTAGTCGTCGCCGCCAAAGCTCGAGTACCCGTCGTCGTCATCCGCATCTCTAGTAGTCACCAGCTTTCTATCCCCAGCAGCGGTGGTGACTCCAGTCTGCACCTCATCAGCTTGTCCTGGTGCCGCCTGTGTGTCCTGTCGCACCACTGCTGTCGCCACCTCCACTAACGCACTCGGCTGTGACTCGTCAAGACGCCTCTCGGCGGTCTCGTGGACCGCAAAGCTCTTGACCGCTGAGCTCGCGTGAGCCGACAACTCGACAGTCTCTGCTCGAGCGATCCCGACAAGAGACGACATCACGACGACTGCGAAGACTGACTAAGAAGACGACACGAAACGCTCTGTACTACTTAAACTTGCTATGATAGACTGCTATTAGGACCGCTCAATGCGGCTGTGGAGCCGCTTCTTCGTGGGCTGGGCCGTCGCGAGGCTCGAGGTCTCGAGGCCACCGAGTCCAGCGGTCACTGGCACCAGCTTCTTCACACTGGGAGCTCGACTCACGCTAGCAGCCGACGTCGCCTTGGTGTTCGCAGACGACGCAGCACTCGACGCACCAGCTGGTCGTGTCGCCACACCGACACCTTCACCGACATTCTCCTTCTCTTTGAGTACGAGGCGGAGTTTGTCGAGCTTTGTCTGGAGCCGGAACTTGTCGTCTGTGAGCTGCCGCACTTCGCCCAGCAGTCGGTTGTTCTCTTCCTTCACTTTGACGTGGTACTGGATCTTCTGGCGCTTGTTGTCGTGACCGACAAGCTTGTCGTTGGCCTTCGTGACGTTCTCGAGCCGCGCAGCTTGGAGCTGGCACTCGCGCTCGAGCCGCTGTCGGTCACTCCGTAACTGTGCGACGAGCGGTTCGAGCTCTGCGACACGCAGTTTGCACTTGCGGTAGTCGGCTTTCGTGCTCTCGAGTGCCTGCCGCTCTTTTGCTGTCGCCTGTCGCTCCGCCTCTGACCGCACACTCTGCTGCTTCAACTCGGACAAACGCTTCTCAAGCTGTTGCTTCAGTGTGGAGCGAGCCACCTCTTCCTCGCGAGCTGCCTGTTCCACACGCTCGAGCTTCGACCGAAGACCCGCGACAACAGCCGACAGCTCGTTGTTCGACCGCTGCGACGCCGACAGACTGTCGTTCAGCTCGCGCTCGGTTGGCGTCGACGCCTCAAGCGCACGTACGCTCGCCGACAGTTTGTCGTTCAGCTCAGCGATCTCTGTCGAGGCC
>JAASFJ010000504.1:0-20878 GCA_023333755.1 Globisporangium uncinulatum
CATTTTTGCAGTTCGAATGTTGGTCACTTTGTGTTTTCCACTTCGCGGCCATTTCGACTCAAATGGGACTAAGTACAACGAGATGGATGCACACGCTGCACCATAGCTCGGCAACCGATGCTTAGTTTGACCTCGAACTTGCACAAGATGCTATTGAGACGTATAGAGGTGTGGTGTAGAAGTTTGGAGAGCATCGGTCATTTTCCGGATTTACTCCCCTTCGATTCACCGGCCTGGAGGCTTTAGTTCTTGCAGAAACGGCGTGATAGCTACTAAATTGATATTTTTGTATGATGCCTAAAGTACAGACACTTTTAAAAACGCGTCCGGACAGTGTTAAAACCCAGGCCCAAACGCGACCAGACCCTCAAATCAAACTTCATCACCTCTGGTAGCGACTGCATGGGGAAGGCGTTTGCTCGCCAACCAGCGCGTTGTTTTTGGTGGCGATGGCAGATTCTTACTCAGGACATCAAAGTCTAGAGGATGGCTAAGTTTCATGAGCATTGGAAACGTTCCGGATTTAGGTGTCTCTCCATTTACCGTCAAATCGACCCCTTTTGCTTTCGTTCTTACAGAAACGGCGTGTTAAGCAGCTTATTCGTGAGTATATTCGACATGTACTACTTACTACCTGGTATTTCTTTGTTTTGAGCAGGTTATTTGTGAATTTGCAACAGCTTTTTGTCCGCACGGACGTTTTGTTTGAGCAGGTTATTCGTAAGTTTATCGCGAAGTGTATGCGGGCGCCGATAATACAATGAATCGATGCACACTGCTCCACCGATCAAACACAGTCGCCTCAAAACAACACGATCCCAATGAACGAGGTGACGTTTTCTCGGTGTATACTTCAAATATGGGCGGGTTGCTGCGTGCGCTGGGCACCACATAACGCTTTCGAGCAGGGAGCAACTTTCAGATGGGCCGAGCAAAGCGTGTGCGATTTTAGCCACAGATGAATTGCCGCGCTTGCAAAACTACAGTATCCACACAACCCACCGCGGACACTACTACAACCCGCAACCTCTCAACAGAGGATCCAGCCCACACCCAGCGCGTACTACAGCCCGCAACCTCTCAACAGAGGAGCCAGCTCGCCGCTCCGGGGACGAATCTTGCAACGCCAGCTTCTCTTCAAAGCGAGCGCCACGAACATCGCTCGACTGATCACGGTGCACCACAGGCTGATCACACCAACGCCGGCAGCACGAAGACTACTCCATGATCCTCACTTTTACTTTCGCTCTCGAGTCCGCAAGCAACAGACGCCCGAAGCCTCGCTTCTCTTTCTCACCCTACTCCCACCACCATCACCACCATTGCGACGATGAAGACCGCCACTGTGCTCGCTGCTGCCGTCCTCGCTCTCGCCTCCACCTTGCAGCAGGTCGCAGCTCACGGCGGCATGACCAATCCACAGCCGCGCGCTGTTCGCACCATGGGACTCTCGTTCGACAGTACCTTTGGCTTCCCGGTCCCGATGCGCGCGAGCTACACGAACGGCAAGGGCGGCGACTGCCTCGGTTTCACGCCTGACACGAACCTGCACCCGCTCGCGACGGGCTCGTCCAAGATCCAGATGCGTGCGAACGACGGCGCGAACCACGTTGGCGTGTGCACAGTGTACCTCGTGGACCCGACGAACAACAGCAACCGCATCGAAGTGGGCTCGATGAAGGACTGCATGCGGACGCTGCACCCGGGTCCGGGCAGCAAGGGTCAGGCGCCGATCCCGGCCGAGATGAGCATCAACGTGCCAACAAGCGGTCTCCCGTGCCGCGATGGCCACTGTGTGCTGCAGTTCTCGTGGGAGGCGCAGCACGTGTCGCCGTCCGAGTTCTACAACAACTGCGCGGACGTGAAGATCAGCGGCGGCGGCTCGACCGACGGTGGCAATCCGCCTCCAGCTCAGACGCAGGCACCGCAGCCGCCTGCGCAGACGCAGCCTCCTGCGACCGGCGGTGGCGGCAAGTGGTGCTCGGCGCAAGACGTCCCGGGTCTCGCGGACTGGTGCAAGTGGAATTGCGAGTCGGGCAACTGTCCGCCGTCGCACTGCAAGCCTTGCTAGAGCTGTCGGTAAGAACTGAGTGTGAGTGAAAGAGTGAGCGACCCGTCAGGCGCCAACCTGGAAAATGACAGCGACTTGTGTTCGACTCGAGACCATCCGCCACTCCATCAATCCCTGTGGTTCGTTGCATGCTCGTTGTTGGCGCGGGGACTCTGAGGTGGTGTGTGGTGGTTGTTGACTGTGAGGCGTGTGAACCATGGCTATCGGATGGACGCATACGTCGTAGCTAGAGGTAGAAATCGATCTCTGGTTGCCACTTGAGCCGCTGACGAGGATGAGCGAGCGGATGCGTCGAAGATCAGTGTGGGGTCGCATGCGGCGATGAATGATCGACTAAGCAGAGTGAACTTTGAGTTTGTGCCGACATGTGGCGTTACGTCTATCTATACTTGAAACGCGGTGATAAGAGAGAGTTGTGAAGACGTCACGCTCGAGCAAGTATCATCTGAGCCAGAGGGCACGACAGCGTGCGTGGGTGGTCGGTGTCTTGAAAACGGCGACGCTCTCGAGAGCGTGGACTACCGCGGCAACTTTTCCAGCATCTCAACAACCACCAGCGACGTCCGTCCATCCCAACAATGGACGAACCAGGAGGTGGCGGAGGAGGAGGAGCCTCGAAAGACAAGGAAACTGTAAAGGTCGTGGTGCGTTGCCGCCCACTCTTTGGCAAAGAGATCGTCGAGGGTCGCAAGTCGATCGTGACCATCGACACGCACGCCTCTGTCATCTCCATCAAGTGTCCTGAGAACGACCAGGTGAAGGCGTTCACGTTCGACTCGGTCTACGACGAGACTACATCGCAGCGTCAGTTCTACGACGAGTCTGGGTACCCACTCGTCGAGAGCATCTTTGACGGCTACAACGGCACGATCTTTGCGTACGGACAGACGGGATGTGGTAAGACGCACACAATGCAGGGCAAAGACAGCCCGCCCGAGCTGCGCGGTGTCATCCCACTCTCGTTCGACCACATCTTCGAGAGCATTGGCGCGGATGCGTCCCGCGAGTACATGGTGCGCGCGTCGTACCTTGAGATCTACAACGAAGACATCCGCGATCTGCTTTGCGACGACGCCAAGAAGAAGCTCGAGCTCAAGGAGAGCGCGGATGGGTCTGTGTACGTCAAAGACCTCACGGAAGTCGTCGTGAGCGACGTCAACTCGATCAATAGGTAGGTAGGCAGCTGCCTCGACCTGTCCGTTGACCGCCGGTCCGTGCGTGCCTTGTTGAGTCCACACTCACTCACCATGATGATGACGCGCCACTTTGCTCATTGTACAGAGTCATGAACCGAGGGTTTAAGAATCGAACAGTCGGAGCCACGCTCATGGTACGTGCCGAGTTCAACTGACTCAATACTGGCGTGCGCACACGTGATCTATGGACTGAAGGCGGTGATGTGTGGTGCGACATCGCACGCGATGACAGAATGAAGGGTCCTCGCGATCGCACTCGATCTTCACGGTCGTGGTCGAAACGAGCCAGAAGATCGGGGGACAGGACCACTTCAAGGCTGGCAAGGTGCGTACTTAAACGCGCGCGTCCCCCTCATGCTCGTTTTGCAGTTGCGACCAGCGGCTGTCCGAAAGAGCTCATAGTCTGGTGATACGTCGACTGTGTTGCCTTGAAGCTCAACCTCGTGGACCTGGCAGGCAGCGAGCGCCAGAGCAAGACTGGTGCCACTGGCAGCAGACTCAAGGTGCCTATTCTTGCGTCTGCTTACTTGTTTAAGAGTGACCACGCCCTCGCAGCACGACGCACTTGCCTACCTACCTTCTTCTCTTCTTCCTGGCCTGCAGGAAGGCTGCAAGATCAACCTCAGTCTGTCCGCGCTCGGGAACGTCATTTCGGCGCTCGTCGACGGCAAGGGCAAGCATATCCCGTACCGGGACTCGAAGCTCACGCGCTTGCTCCAGGACTCGCTCGGTGGCAACACAAAGACGCTCATGGTCGCTGCGGTGAGCCCCGCCGACTACAACTACGACGAGACGCTCTCGACGCTGCGGTACGCGAACCGGGCCAAGAACATCAAGAACAAGCCGATCGTAAATGAAGACCCGAAAGACACCAAGCTGCGCGAGTACAAAGAAGAAATCGAACGGCTCAAGAAGATGCTAGAGGCCCAGTCGCGAGGGAGCGTGCTCGGCAGCGCGAGCGGCATGTCGACGCCGCGCTCGGACAGAGTCACGTCACGGAGCTCGCTCAGTTCACCGGCGGACGCGACAAGAGAGACGTCGAACACAGAGCTCGTCGACGATGGGCTCGCAAAAGAGCGCGAGGAGATTGCAACGTACCAGCGAGAAGCCGCCGAGATGCTCCAGCGAGCCCAGCAGATGATGGAAGAAGCGAGAGCACTCCAAGAGGAGCAACAACGAGTGCAGTCGCAAGAGCCGCAAGCCTACGCCCCAGAGGCCGTCGCACCAGCTGCTTCACTGTCAGTGACTGACGTTGTCGCTTCAGCAGCGTCTCCTGCGACACAAGAGCTGCTTGCAAGACCAGAAAGCGGTAGATACTCGGCGAGTGGCGTCAGCCTTCTCTCCACGAGCACCAAGCAAACACCGCCGTTAGAGACCAGAACACGCCCACCGGCCGCTTCAAACGCGACACTTGGCTCGCTGCCGCCACTGAAAACGCCGCGAGCGAAGCAACTTTCTCGGCCGGACGTTCTCGCTGAGCTCCCACAAGCGACAGAGGAGACCGAAGCACCGCCAGTCATCGCTGGGATATCTTTGTCAGCTCTTCCTGTTGTACCGACTCCGGTGCCTCCGCTTCGATCGGCGGCAGACGACGAGGCGATCGCACGAGCGATGCACGAGGCTGCGAAAGTGGACACGCAGGCGAAAGCGATGATGGTCCGAGCCGAAGCGATGATGAGAGAAGCCGAGACGCGCGCTCGCGAGGCGGTAGCGGCTGCCGAGGCTGTCGCAGCCACGCCTCCGGAAGTGAAGATCGTCAAGGAGGTGGTGGTGCGAGAGGTGATCCCAGACCACCACGTGAAAGAAAAGCAGGAGCTGAAAGCGTTCAACCAGGCGGTCACGGACCAGCGCGACCGCATCGGAGAAGAGCTCGCAAAGACGCAGTACGCCATGGAGGCGTCCATGAAGGAGAAAGAGGAGCTGCGCAGCAAGCTGAAGAAGATCGAGAGCCAGATCCTTGGCGGGTCTTCGAGTCGCGCATTGGCGTCGTCAGAGCTCGGCAATGAGAGCCCTCGACCGCTCGTGGACTCGGAGATCGCGCTGCTGAAGCAGCAGGTGGAGTTCCGGCGCACACAGATTAAACTCAAGGAGAAAGCGCGGAAGGAGGCTCAGAACGAAGCCGCGCGCAAGACGCTCGCGATGCAGAAGCAACAAGCAGAGGCGGAGCTCCGAAACGCCCAGGAAGCAGCGCAGGCGAACGTCGAAGCCGCCAAGAAGAAAGAGAGCAAGTACCGCGCGAAGCTAGAGGCGGCGCGGCAAGAGATCGCAGACCTGAACAATGAGTTCGAACACGAGCGGGAGAACCTGCTCGATACGATCCGCGAGCAGACGAAGGAGAGCAAGCTCCTCGAGCAGCTCGTGGACGTGTTTCTGCCCCAGAACGAGCTCGTCAAGGTCTGGGAGCGTGCTATATGGAGCGACGAGAAAGAAGCGTGGAGCCTCCCACGTCTCAAGCCGCGCAGCGACTTCCAGAAGCTCAAGCTCCCGACGCTGCACCTTGGCGGAGGCGGTGCTGGTGGTACGCCAAGCGTTCCTGGGAAAGGTAGCGAGTCTGGCGGCGCTGAAGTCGTTTCCGACGACGAGACTGGGACACCGACACCCGCGGCCACGATGAACGGAGGTGGCTCGTCTGTGCGCTCGTCGTGCTCGTCAGCAAGCTCTATGAAGCGGCAAAATCCGAGCGCGAGAGACGCGGTGCTCTACTCAACGACCGCTCCGAGCTCCAAGCCTGCGAGCAGCAGTGACGCGAGCATGTTCACTGGGAGGCCGGACGAGAGCTACAGCCACGCTATGTCGTCGTCTCCGTCCATCCTGTTTCCTAGCTCGTCGCGTCCCGTATCGTCACTGCTGCGCCACCACCCACCTCCGTTGCATTCGAGCCGAGTGCTGTCCCCTGAGAACGGCAGACTACCGAGCGCAGTTCGCACGAGCCGCTTCGACCCACCCGGCGACGAAGCCGTGCTTCTGGATCCTGCCAGCAGCAGCACGCGCAAGCCTTCGAGTAAGAAGTCATCCAGTGGCAGCAGCGCAAGCAACGGTGGGTCTGGCTCAAGAGAGCGCAAGCGAGCCAAAGATCCGCAAGAGAACGACCGACCGTACGGCAGCAGCAGTAGCGCAGCAGGTGACGCACTGCCTCCGACAAACAACGAAGCGCGGTCGCCGGCCGCGAACGCGAGCGACCGATTCTTCCCGTCTGACGACGACTTGCTCGCGCCACTGAGCAGCGAGTACCAGGCGCACGACCGGCTGCAGTCTCGGAAAGGATCGCGTCACAGCTCGAAAGGGGGTGGCGACGACAGCAGCAGCAACGACGTTGGCGGCAGCAGCCAGAGCGGCGTGAGCGAGTTTGAGACGCCGACAGTGAGCGACAAGCCTTCTCGAAAGAGCCGGCACGGCACTAGCGAGAGCAGGTCGCGGCGACACCGGTCGTCTCGAGAGCGACAGGAAGAGGGTACAGCTGTCGTAGATACGCTCGACGGGACGGCGGACGCTGCACCAACGGACGAAGTGGGCGGCGTCAAGAAGAGAGTGTCATCATCCTCGTCATCATCGGGGAAGCACCGGAAGAAGCGCGACAAGCGAGATAAGCTCGTTGCTAACGGTGCTGGCGTGGACGCGGACGACACGACGACAGAAGGCTTTGGTCAGTCCTACCAGTCGTTCAAGCGAGCGTCGATCCCGTCACCAGAAGACCAGGAATCAGAGTTCTACTGATCTAGATGCACAGTGAGCTCGGTACTCCTGAACCACCAAAGGGTGACCTGGTTGCGTGACAACCAAGAGAAAGAGAGAGCGACAGTGAGGAAGCCGAGAGCGTGCATTCGAGGAGCTTGAGCTTTGCCACCCGATTTTGAAGAACGCTAGCGGAACCACTGCTGCTACCCTCGCTTCGGCTTGCGCGTCTGTTTGGCTGCGTTCGCCTGCGCCCCACTACCGGCTTGTTGGCGCATCTTCTTCTGCGCTTGGAAGAACGCGAGCGAGTTGGGGTCCTGGGCGTGGACGCGGTCGACCTCCATCTGGTCAAACTTCTCACTGTCGTCCAGCTTGTCGTCCTTGCTGAACGCCGCCGCGAACGAGTGGCCGCCACCAAACGCGCCACCGAATATGTCGTGGCCGCGGCCGGGACTGCTGTCCGCTTTCGAGAGCGCGCTCGCGTGTCCTTCTTCCTCGTACCAGTCCTCAAACTCGCGCACGAGGCGCATCCGCAGCAACTCGACGCTGCGGTTCGTGAACTCGAGCTCGGACCTGGCTTCTTTGAGGTCGTCAAAGAGCGACCGGTAGTCGCGCTTTGCCTCCCGCTCAGCAGTCATGAGCAGGAACTCTTCTTCGTCCACGACCTCTTCTAGCGGCGGCCTCCCTGCTGTCGTTGACGCCTTCCTGCTCGCGTTCGTAGGCGACGCTCCACGGGTACTCCGCTTGTCCTCGAGCTGGACCTTTACCTTGTCGATCTGGAGCTTCACCGCGTTCAGCCGCGTCGAGATCTGTTTCACCTTGTGCTTTGCGTCCAGGAGCTTGTCTTTCTCTTCGTGCAGGCTCTTCTGAACCTTCTTGCCAGAGCTGGTCTTGTAGTACCGGAACGCCTCGCTCTTGACACGTCTCGCGTACAAGTCGCTGCGATTGTTCTCCTCGTCGTCGTCTCCGTCGGCTCCTCCGCTCGCGGTCGGGTCGTCGTTGCTGCGTCCACCTCGCTCATCGATGCTCGCGCCGAGCACAGATCGAGCTGGCGACGGACTCCGACGACGCGACCGCCCGCCATCGCCTGCTGCGTTCGGAGATGCGGAACCTCCTTTCCCTACCACTTTCGCCTTGCTGCTCTTCTTGACAGTGTCCATCGTCGACGGCCGCGCAGCTCCAGACACGATGCCGAGCCCAAAGCCCACAGCACTGGGATCGTCTTCTCCGACAAACACGTCGCTGTGCACACCACCGAGGTCAGCGGTGCTGCTCGGGCTGTGAATGTCAGCGCGGGAGCCGTTCGAGCTCTGCGACCGCGAAGCGCTCGAGCCAGCCGATCCGGTGCGAGTGGACGCTGGGGAGCGACCGATTGCGTCGCTCTCAGCATTCTTGAGCAGCAGTTTGAACTGCCGGAAGAGCTCGCGGATCTCGTGGACTGAAGTGAGACGCAGTGCTTCGTCCTCTTTCTCGGACGTCGGTGCGTCGACGAACTGTCGGATCGCTTTCATGAGCTGGTGCTTCTGCTCGGGGGTATGTTCGTCGTATACAACACCTGTGCGCTCCACGAGCGCGTCGTGCATCACGAGCTCGTGTTTGAGTTCTTTGATCTGTTTCTCGTACTTGCGGAGGAGAATCGCAGGGTCCGTCTCGACGATCGTCGCCACTTCGTTCTGCACGCGCATCATCCGCTGGGCGAGCTTGAGCGTCGAGATCGTCTCCTCGAGGTGTTTGCTCTCGCCCTATGGCTCATCCACCACCACAGGACACACACAAGAGGGCTCTCAGCTACAAACCCTTCGCTAACGGGAGGCGAAACGACCCCTCCCCCCACACATACAAACGGCACAGTCAACAGCCAACCGCCAGCACGGACGCACCCAAATGCACGCAAACATGAGCGTGTTCGAGTTGCCCCCGAGCGAGTCTTTGAGCACGTTCGTAAGCTTCGTCTGTCGGTACGGGATGTGGCGCGGGTCCTTCGAGCTCAGTGCGACGATGCACTGTTCCAGGAAGCTCAGGCTCTGGTTGATGTACATAGACTCCTTCTTGATGGTCGAGCTGTGGCTCGGTGGTGCTGCGACTGCTTTGCTCTCGCTCTCGTCCATCGTCTTCTTGAGTCGCTCGCTCCCAGCTAGGTCAACAAAGTGCAACTTACTGTGGACGACGCGCTCGTTGCCACCGGCGCGTGACTTTTGCGCGATATGGAACGTGAAGATGCAGTGCGACCGGTTCGAGCGCTTGTTGAGCTGATGCTCGGCCACAGTGCGCTGGAGCTCGCCGTTGAAGAGCTGGTCGAGCGCCTCTTGCTCGCTCCCGACTTCGACCTGCGCGAGGCCGCGCACGTACGTGCCATGCGCGTCCTCGACGACGACGAATTCGCCCTTGTACGCCTGCTGCTCGGCGCTGTCACTCACGCGCTCGAGGAGGTCGTAGATGCGGTCGTTGTAGATCTCCATGTACGACACCTTGATACTGTACGAGAGCTCGATGCGGTTCTCCACCTCTTCGTACACTTGTGCGATCGCACGCGGGGCGATACCACGGTGCTGGTAGTTGCGCGTGTCGCCGATCATCGTGAACGACTTGCCAGCGCCAGTCTGGCCGTACGCGAGGACCGTGCCGTTCACGCCGTCGACAACAGCGCCGTGGACAATGTCGCGCGCGATCGCCTCGTACACTCTGTCCTGTCCGGCGTTGTGCAGCACCTGGTGGTACTTGAACTTCCAACAGTCCTTCTTGTTCGACGGCGCAGCAGCGGCGACACTTGCGACCGACAGCGCGTTCGCAGGTGTTCCGCCAGCCGCGTCCAAGGACGAGGGTTTGGACGGCGAGCCGAGCCCGCTAGCCGCGTGTACTGTCACGGTGTTCTCGTCCGGGTCGATCAAGATCTGGTTCGTCGCGAAGCTGGCGGTCGGCCGCGTGCGGATAATCACCTTGACGCCATTCTTCCCCATTGGACGCTCGCTGCAGGTCCGACCGCTATACAAGAAGACACTAGAGCGGGCGAATGTCAAGGTCGATCGTCGAGAAGATGAGAGACGCCGTTTCCAAGTAGGCGACGACGCTGGGCTGTGCGAGGCGGTGCCGATTACCAACGTGCGGCACGACACACGTAACACGACGGAAGCAGCGATCCAGCTTTGATGCGTTGCTTTGAGCAGGAGAACCAAGGACGGCAAACTGTCGACGACCTCGATTCCTCGACTCAAGCTTACCGTGTTGAAACGACGTTTTGAACTGTAACTGGTGGTCCTATTTTAAAACAAATATAGGAACATACTCCCAAAATCCTATTTCGAGTGAAATGTTTCTATTTTAAAACAAATAGGAACACACTCCCAAAATCCCTATTCCGAGTGAAATGTCTGAACTGGAATAGACTCGGTTAAACTATAGTCGGGACATATAGAGATCCTTCATAGTGAAAAAAAAGGATCTACAAAAAAAGCAAAAAGAGATAACTACTGCAATACCTCTTGTTTGTCACTACGTGGATGGTGGAATGAGTTCACGCTATAGTTTAAACAAGTATATTCCATGTTCAGGGAAAAAAATTGTTTGGTATCAGACCACGGATCAGCTTTTTCCTGCAAAAAGCTGGTCTGAATGCAAAGTGTTCCCACCTCAACAGCCGAACGCTCAGCTTGACGCCGCCGACCGAATCCATCAGGTGCCTTGAGCGTACGACTTCGCTGACAAGCAGACAGACGCCTCCCCTCCTCTCCCTCGCCGCGCACTCACGCACTCACACTCAATGGCCACAGTGCGATGGTATCATCCAACGCCCGCAGAGGCGTCCGTCGATTCCTGCCACTCCTCCTACTACTACTCTCTGCATCACTACTGCCGCTCACCACCAGTGCAACCGCCCGCCTGGCATCATGGAAGGTGGCCGACGTGCTCAACGCCGACTTTGTCTCGGATCGCGTGGCGATCCTGACGACGACAGAGCGCGAGGACCCGAGTAGCGAGTGGTGCATCGGGCTGCTCGTGGCACCGCACGCGTTGCTCACGCACGCACACTGCGTTGCGAACAAGAGTATTACGTGGGCGTATTTCGGCTCCTCACATGAGAGCGTGCTCGCAGCGCAGAAGCCGGTGTCGGTGCCAGTGTACGCGGCCAGCGAGCCAGGGGCTCCACCCGCCGCCTTTGCGAAAGGGAGCGCCACTGTAATGAATGCAACTTCGCCAACGAACGCCTCCGCTGATGCGAGCAGCAGTAGTACCAGTCCCAGCAGCAGCAGTTCGCGGCTCCGTGGGAGCCCGTCGGCCGTGCAAGTCGGCGACGTTGTCGACTGGGTCCAAATCGCGAGTGTTGTGCTCCACCCCGAGTACGACCCCGCCAGTACCGCCACAATCGACCTCGCGATCGTCCGCTTAGTCGCCGCACGCGAGATCGAGCCGTTCCAGCTGCTCCCGGACGCTGACGCGGATGCGAACGGCACGGACGTCTTCACGACAAACGACTTTGCTGGCTACCGTGTCTCAAACACACTCCTGGCGAGCACGAACACGAATGCGGTCGAGAAGGTCCGCAGCATCGGCTCGTTCTACCGGACGCCCTGGGTCTTCTGTACGAACCAGCGCGTGAACGGCAAGACGCTGCCGACGACGCGGGTGCGGAACGACCGGATGTGCATCCTGCCGTCGGCTGTAGACAGGCGCGTAGAGCTGAGCGCAGTCAACAGCTTCGTGATGGTCGGCGACCAGCTCGCGGGCTTGAGCATGTGCTACAGCTCAGACTGTGCGCAGAGCGTCGTGCACCCGTTCATGCTCGTGGCTGGCGCCCGCGAGTTCATCAAGTCAGCGACACAGACGCAGGAAAAGTGGACTGACGTGAGTCTGCTCATGATTGGCGGGGTCGAGACGCCAGTACAGGGCTACCTCGCAGGGCTGCGCAAGACCAAGACGAGTCCGAACTTCTGTCTCGGCACGCTCATTGCGCCACAGGTCGTGTTGACAGCCGCACACTGCGTCCGCGACGTGTCGTTCAGCTTCGTGTCGGTCGGCTCGCGGTACTCGTCGACCGACGCCGACGGTGAGCAGATTCGCGTGCGGAGCGTGAAGGTGCATTCGAGCTTCGACCCGCAGACATACGCGTTCGACTTTGCGCTAGTCGAGCTCACGTACATGAGCGTCCAGCTGCCGCTCGTGCTCGACAACGAAAGCGACCGTGACCTATACACTACGAGTGCGCTCACACTCTACGGCTACAACGAAGCGCAGCAGTCGCAGTTCTTGTCGCTGCCTCTCGTCAGTGCGGCGACGTGCAAGGCGATGATTGCAGACGCGTCTGTAGACACGAGCGGGATGGTGTGTGCTGGTGGTGAGGAGGGCAAAGACGGCTGCCAAGGGGACTCTGGTGCGCCACTGGTGCAGGACGCGACCGACGATGGCGGACAGTACTTGGTGGCGCTCTCTAGCTTTGGCTGGAGCTGTGGCTTGAAAGACGTGCCGGCAGTGTACGCGAAGGTGACGGCCGCAATGAGCTTCATCCAGCAGAACGTTGTCGGGCACTCGTGGCGGTATCCAATCGCCAAAGACGGGCTAGTGCCTCCTTCTTCAGAGACTACCGGTGACGACGCGGTCGTGGGCGGTGACGCCGACGCTGGTGACGTTGTGGTGGGCGACGACAACGCCAACGAACAACAGCAGTCGCCTGGGTCGTCCCACCCGCTGTGGCCCCCAGAGAAGGACCGGTCGAACGGTGGCGCTGGCGGACCTGTGACTGGCGAGACGGATAACGACATCATCTCCAAGATATGCCTGAAGGAGGGGTGGACGCTTACGCAGCAGATCGCTGTCGGCGACGACGTCCAGTCCATCGTGATCCCAACGTCAACGTCCCAGTTCACGCGCAACACGGTAGCGACGACGCTCCTTGCGAGTTCCGGCGCTGAGGTGTTCCGGCTTGCAGACAACGGCGACGCGACTGCAGCGGCATCCAAGTACTCGTGCGCAGGCTCGATCGAGATGTACTCGAGCGCTGACCTGACTTCGATCCGCAGGACACTCGCCAAGTTTGAGAACCGGGAGCTGCGGACGCGAGAGTCACGCTTTGCTCGGCCTCCAGGCACAACGCGGTTGCCTGTGTCTTGAGCTTCCCTTGGCAGTACAGTAGTCGACTCTTGCTGGTGCTGGCAAAGCCGGAGGAGCGAGCGAGAGAACAAACACCCAGTGGTGTACTTTGTGTTTCTGTCGGCATCCGCATTGTGGCGGATACAGTGAGTGTTTCAACGAGTCAACTGGACGTCCCACACGTTCCAAGATAACAACCAAGCAACAGCTCACACTTGCAAACTAAACCAACCTGAACAGTGTGAAGTGTGAACATTCGTGGTCAGCATCATGACCAGCATGCTGATCAATTCCTCACAAAGAGTGATAAAAAGCAATGACGCTTGCTCAATTTATTAATCTCGCGTCAGAACGCGGTTGGCTGCGAGCCAACATGTCATTCGACTTTGGCTCGCTCTCCCTCCTCCGGCTGCCACCGCCACTCCCCGCCCTCCTTCCTCTCTCCTCCCTGCTCGCCCTCGCATCAACAATGGCTGCTGCGACTGTCGCTACCACCGCGACGGATCTCGTGGCCTATGTGAACACACTGCTGGAGCTGTCGGTGGAGCTGCCGCTTGAGTCAAAGAAGGTGGACGCCGGCGCTGCCGTAGCGGCCGTGGCGCCGCTCGCGGAGCAGCTGCTGGCGCACGACGCTGAGACGGACGTGGAAGGCGCGTTCCGTCTGCTCTTCGACCTCGTGCGTGTGCTGCCGACTGCGGCTGCAGCCCACGAGGCGCGTGCGCTTCTTGCAGTCGTGCTCAACAAGGCGGACGAGAAGGCGGTGCTGCGACTGCGCATGTGCGTTTGCTTGCTCCCTGTTGTGTGTGTGTGGTAAGGAGAAGCGACTGACGTGTGCACCTCGTAATCACAACAGCGCATCGACGCTCTTTAACAAGAGCGCGGCTCTCCCGGACGTGCGCTTCGACGTGCTCGTAAAGGTGATTGCGTACGCAAGTGCGACGGGCAACACGGACCTCGTCGCGAGCTACTTTGACGACGTCGACGCGCTCTTTGCAGCCTCTGCGCTCTCGAACGTGCAGCGCCGAGCGCTCTACCTCGCGATCGCAGACGCGCTCCAAGCGACCGACGCGGCTGAAGCCAGTAAGAGCCTCAAGGTCCTCCAGGTCCTCGAAAAGTACCTTGCGACGTTCCCAGCCGACGCCGCCGACCTCGCGAGTGGCAAAGACGTCGCTGTGCGTGCAGTGACGCTCGTCCTGCAGCAGCCAGTCGCGAGCTTTGTCGCTCGCGTGGACCTGCTCGCAAGCCCTGTCGTAGCGACGACGCTCCAAGGCGACCAGCTCCTCGAGCTGCTCGAGATCGTCGCGCACAAGACACTGAACGACTTCACCGCGTTCCGTGCGTCCGCTGGCGCTGGTGCGTTCTTTGAGAGCCACGGACTGAACGCGGACGCGCTCGAGGCTGCGCTCCGGCTCTTTACGCTCTGCTCGCTCCCGTCCGGCTTTGAAGAGATCCCGTACGCGACCATCGCGACCGCGCTCGCGATCGACGAAGACGCGGTCGAGCAGTGGATTGTGAAGGCGATCACGTCGAGTCTCGTGAGCGCGAAAGTGGACCAGCTGAAGCGCACAGTCGTGATTTCACGCACGCTCCAGCGTGGCTTTGGCGCTGCTCAGTGGCAGGAAATGCACGCGAAGCTGCAGCAGTACAAGACGAACGTCGCGTCCCTGCTCGACGTCGTGCGTCATGCGCGCCAGGCGCACCAGCAGAGGTGAGCGAGTGTGCAGTGAGTGACGACGCATGGCCAAACGGAAAACGGCCGTTCGGTCCATTCGGGTCATACGTTTTGCACATGTCAACAAGTTCGGTTTGCCAACATGCTGGTTGCGAGTTGGGGTGGGGGTGGGGGTGGGGGTGGTTCGCACTTGCTTCACTGGTGAGGATTGACATCATGAGGAGCTCTTCCATTGACAACGACCGCGTTGGTGAAGAAGAGGATGTCGTTCGTGAGGCGAAGACCTCACGGTCAAAGCGGCAAGCGTAGCCTCACCTTGACTAGGCTTTAATCACGGCGCAGCGTTCGACGTGCACTGTACATCAACTCGCTGGCGGTGGAGCGTTGTGACTGAAGCACAGGGTGTGGTGATGGCTTTTGTATGGTGTTTGCAGTGGACAGTGAGGTGTCAAAGACACCGCTGCGCCTTTCATGTCCACCAGCGTTCTGGTGCCGAGTATTTTCGGGGCGACCTGAAGTCAACAAGTGAAAAAGTCGGCTTTTGCAGCAGTTGCAAACTCGACAGAGCTGGTGGGCACTTGTGGATGGAAGTTCCACCGGCTGTCCTCGCGCGTTGCAGAGCGAAGGACCGATCACGCGAGGACTAACTCGTGTGAGAGGACAAATCTGCGTGTGATGGGACATCCCCCTGAGCAAAAGCCGCAACCGCGAGCTGAAGCTGAAGTTGCTCACACGAGAGCCTCGGATGACGGAGCACTCCCCACTCAGCTAGCGGACGAACTCTGCGTCGTGCGTTCTGTTGAGCCTTACACTGGAGATGGACTTCTATTGCGTGCACGCCAGCCACTCATCTCTGTTCTGCTCGACTGATTGCTTCGCAGGACGCGATGGAGTCAATCTCGATCGACCTGCCGCTCGGTGACGACACCAGTACCGTCGAGTGCGACGAAGTTGCCAGCAGCTATGGCACGAACGACACCGAGCGCCAGCTTAGCGAGCCGAGTACAGACGAAGTTGTACGTGTCTACTCGCACTTTCGTCGACAGTGGAAGCTGCCAACCCCAGTACTGATACCCTCGCTCGTCATTTTCAATGACTTCATGTGCTGCGCTCTCCAGTTCGCGACCGCAGCTCACGGACTACTGGAAGGGATCTTTGTTGTTGTTACGCTCACGAGGAACACGCGCTTAGAGCACGACGGTGACCTGCACTTCCCGCTCGACTTGGAAGCTCGAGCCCACGACAAGGACCCGCACGCTGCAGCGCTCAGCTTGAAGAAGAGGCCGAACGCGTCCAAAGCGGTGGCACACATGATGCGAAACGGACCTGGGCATGGCAACTCGCGGTCGCCTTCTCGCGCATCCTCACGCGCAGCGCCCCGCTTTGGCGACACCGCGTCACTTCGGAGCTCAGCATTGGCATTGAAGCTCACGAAGCTGCCGTTCCAGTCGAGTCCGTCGTCCCCTTCGAGGGTGAGCGGCGATGCGTTCCTCACCGTCCCCTGGAGTGAACGCAGCGAGACGGACTCTCAGATACCGCGCAAGACGGTGAGCAAGCAGCTATCTATAGCGACGAATGGAGCTTCTGCGAGCAGCGCAGACGCATTCCACGGGCCAGATACACCAGACTACGCGGCGCTCGGACCGCTCGCAGGCTCCTTATCCCGCGTCCCTTTCGATGCCAGCGAGATGCAGCGACGAGACGCGATCACGACCGATCTGGACGCGCGCGAAAGGAGACAGCGGGTTGCGCGCGAGGCGCAGCGCAAGAGCGACCTGAAGCTCAAGCTGCGGTCGATCGCTGATCCGACCGTGTCGCTCGAGCGAGAGGAGGCACTGGCACTTGTAGGAGCGCGCACGTCGGGGTCGAAACGGATGTTTCGCCCTCAGACGCGTGGAGACACCATGGCGACCACCACGCCCACAGTCAAGACGCGGGTAGTGGTGTCCCCCAGCACCACGAATCGGACGGCTCCGTTGCCGCAGCTCCTGCGCTCGACACGCCAGACCTTGAGGTCGACGGCCGCTGGGGCTATCCCAGAGGACGCGACGTTCCGCCAAGAAGACTACGACGAGCTCCAGTCCGAAGTCGTTGTGCTGGACCCGAACGGCGGTGTGCTCGTGGGCGAGAACTGCTTTCTCGTTGTGAAGAAGCCACGCACGGATCTCCTGCTGGAGCTTGCTCAGAAGAGCTTGGTTGAGCCGCGCGTGAGTCTCCCACTACTGCTACAGCCAGCGCAGCAGGGCGAAGCCGACGCGATGGACGCTCAGGGCCCGACTGCGTCGATGCTCTCGTTGTCGCGACAAAAGTCTCCAGATCGGACCTCCAAGTCGCTCAAAGCGCTCCGGCGACAGTCGACGGGTTTGACGCTTCAAGTGAGCTCCACTGGCGTTCGCTCATCTGGTTTGGTCGCTTTCCAGTGCGGCTCATGTAGGAATATGAATGGTGGTGTGTGTGTGTCGTGTGTTGTCGTTGCCCAGGACGTGCTCTTTGATGGCGAGCGCGGAGCATTCGTAGCGTTCCCAAGCCTGATGATGAATCCAACGACGACGCCGCTCGCGAAAGGCGTCACGATCGGAGGCGATGAGACTGCAGCAGGTGCGAGTATGAAGAAGACGCAGCCACCACTGGAACACCACGACTCAACCGAGCTGCAACATCCGTTGTTTGAGGTGAGCCAACCTGTTGCTCTGGTCTCTCGCTCTCAGAGTCGTTCATGCAACATACGCATACTCGTCTCTCTGACTGCATGTGACACGCCCATGTACAGAACAACGCGACGGCCAGCAGCCTACCGACAGTGAAGCTCCAGACGAGCGCGTCTCCCACTTCAGCAGTCGAGCACGCCAGCAACGTGTCTGCCGTAAGACCGAGTGCACTTGTATCGACCGACACTTCCCAGCTGGCGCCACTGCCGCTCCTGGCCACGGCGCTGCCGTCTGGGCAACACCGAGCAAAGCGATGACGCCTCTACGAACGAGAGTGAACGTCACGCCCTGCGAGACTACTCTTTCCGCACTGGGCTCGTCGCGGCTGTCGGGGAGAGCGGCGCACCGCCAGCTGCGAGCACACGCTGACGGTACTTCTGCAGGTCCTTGTCCCGCTTCATCGTCGCGCCGACAAACGCCGTGATGACCTGGGAGTTGAAGATCTGGTACACGAGCGTCTGGTTGTAGAAGAAGTTGGCGTTCCCAGACGCTGGGAAGAGCCAGAGGAACCACATCACTGGCAGCATGCACGTCGCAGCAGCGAGGCCTAGCGCGTACACGTATCGGTTTTCGATCGCTGGCGTCCGAGAGGAGCGTTGTACGGTCAGTCAGTCACGCGCTCTTAGCGATAGCAACGCACACAGCAAGCGAGAACGACTCGCGAGACGACGACGCACTCATGATCGTCTTGGGATGCAGCGCCATGGCGGTGAGGAAGAAGCCAAAGTCGCCGAACGTCGGGTACGCTTGAAAGAGTGTAAAGATCCCGACCAGCGCGGTCGCGTACGCCTGCGGACGGTGTCTGTCCAGTGAGTGAGACAATGCAAGAGACAAAGAAAGAGAGAGAGGAGGATGAGACTCTATGTGAGTAAGTGTGGAGCCAGCCAGCCCGTCAAGACGAGCGAACCACACGCGATACAGAGCAGCAGAGCTGCTGCTCGCAACGGCCTGCGAGACGACGGACGCACTTGAGACGCAGCAGCAACGGGTAGACGTAGATGCACGGGTGGATGTGCAGCACGAAGAGGAAGTATGGGATGAACCGGTCGAAGACTTCCATGAAGAAGTACCAAAAGACCCCGACGTTCGGCGTCAGGTCCGAGTACTTGGCGACCCAGACGTACGTCTCGTCGACAAAGCTCCATCCGCCGCTCAGTGAGTACGACAGGTAGAGAAGCACGATGAGTGCGAGCGAGAAACTCGCAGCACAGACGCCAAGAAGCGCTTTGGTCTGCTGCGGACTGGCGGCGACGGGGTACTGCGATGACGATGCCGCCTTTGCGAGCTGGAGCTGGAGGAAGATCGGCACCACGAGCGCTGCTGGGTACACGGACAAGTACGTCCCAATGGCTGTGCAGACCATGGACGACACGGCCGCGCCTACAGCTCAACCCGTATCAGCTTCTGCCATCATCACTCTGTCACCCAGGACGTCAAAGTTAGTCAGTCAGTCGTACCTTCGGCCGCATACACGAGGCTGTAGAGCACCGCCAAGTGCGTGAGCGACACTGTCGAGAGCGCGCCGCTAGACGCGAGCGAGTACGGGTTAAACAGGCAGCTGCCGACCATCCATTCCCCATACATATCGTGTCAGTCGGTGAGTAGCTGATCGTTACGACATCCCAAGCGGAAAAGCGATCCGCACATAGCGGCGGCTGTAACTGGCAGCTGTGCGCGTGTGAACAGCGGTGAGACGGGGATGCGGTGCAGCCAGATCTCGCGGTTCGCGCTGTCGCGGGGCACGACACCTTCTTCGAGCGCAAGTGTGCGTCGGGCCAGGCGGGCGAAGCCGAGCGCTAGTAGCACGTCGACAGCCACGAGCAGTGCTTTCTCAAAGCCGCTGCCTGCTGCGTAAAAGAGCGCGAACACGAGCGGCGGCTGGTGGAACACGTCGCCTGCGTACGGCGTTCCAACGTGGGCGAAGAGCAGCGCGCCTTCTCGCACGCGCGCGAGTGACGACGTGGCGGTGACGAGCTCCGGCCGCGTCGCCAGCGCCTGCTGCAGCGCTGGCAGCGACAAGATAACCACGCGCACCAGCACACCCACGAGCACGACAGCGGCGAGCGCGCGTGGCGAGGACGTGGCCGTCGGCGCCGAGCGGGGCGACGTGACAATGGAGGACATCTTGGATCGGATACTGATACCGAACACTGTCTGAAAATGGTCTCAGTCGTGCCTTCATTTTCGGTATCAGTATCAATTTCACGTCACGAATGGCTCGCCCACCCTGGAAGCGGCCGGGCGTGCTGCTCGCGGCCGCGGGCGTCTACGCCAGCTCCACAGCGTTCGCGTACCTGACGTTCGTGGAGCCAAAGGGTGTGAGCGAGCTGGAGACCATGAGCGACGAGCGCAGGGTGCAGGTGTTCAACGCGAACGCCGCCAAGTATGACAAAGGTGCGCGAAGAGGTCATCCCGTGTGCGCCAACTTGGTACTTTAGTATCTGTCTCAACCTTTTCGTGCGCTTTTGACACCAGACGTGGACCTGGACGAAATGCTCACTGGCATCTCGCTGCTGCGCCGCTTTCTGCTGCGCTCTGCGAGCGGCCGCGTGCTCGAAGTCGCGGCCGGAACGGGCCGTAACCTGCCGTTCTACGCCGCAGACGCCCAGCTTACGCTCACGGACGTGAGCGCAGGCATGCTGGAGCAGATCCCGACCAAGGCGGCGGCTGCGGGTCGACACATCACAGAGAGAAACCTGCGCGAGATGAGCGCGAGCGCGCTCGCGTTCCCGGACGAGTCGTTCGACACGGTCGTCGACACGTTCGGACTCTGCTCTATGGACGATAGCGTGGCGGCGCTTGCAGAGATGCAGCGCGTGTGCAAGCGACAGGGCGGTCGCGTGCTGTTACTCGAGCACGGACGCTCGCACTACGCGTGGCTCTCGCGGCTGCTCGACAAGTTTGCGCCGCAACACGCACAGCGCTGGGGCTGCCACTGGAACCGCGACATCCTCGCGCTCGTGGCCGCTGCTGGCTTGGAAGTCGAGACGGTGCGCCGGTTCCACTTTGGTACGACTTACTACATTGTAGCGCGGCCGCGTGGGACCGCTCGCGCCTTGCGCTCAGAGCTCGAATAGAAGAAGACGACGTCTTTGGGTGGCGTCGCACTTGAAGGAACATCATTCTCGGTTGGACTTGCCACCTGTGAGCGCTGATACCAGCATTGATACCAGCGATGACACCAATATCAGTATACTGTGTGCCTTTCTGTATACAGACAGACTAAAGTATACGGACAGTATAAAGATCGCGAAGCCATACCATGCAGGCTCCAACTTTTTTCTGATTCCAACTCGGTTCCAACTTTATCCGGATATATCCAAACAACTTTTGTACGAATATGAGACCACTTCAAACGAAAGTATCATTAACCACTTTTTGAGGTTTTTCAACGAGCTACACCACGTTAAACTACGCTATCTGCTCTTTCATTTGAGCTGTCAAGCGTCCCCAACTTCGAAGTCAGTCCAAAGTTACA
>JAASFJ010000505.1:0-20810 GCA_023333755.1 Globisporangium uncinulatum
TATAGCTCGGAGTTTCGAGATTCATGGTAGAGTGGGTGAGTGTGTAGTTGTCTTCAGATATCCAGACACACTTCAACATGAGTAGTACACAGCTTACTACTAGTACTTGTCGGTCAGTCAGGAGGAGAGCCGAAAGTGTCCCAGCGTAACGTTCTCGTGTCTATTGCTAGCTGCGCTTGTCTGCTGCTCCTTAGGTGGCCATTCGTCAATGTTGGATTCGCTGAGCAACTTGTGGTGGAGGTGCGTGATCCAGCCAGATAAGATATCTGAGAGCACATCAGCAAGTCAAAGTGGCTTGTATGCAAGTCGCTCGCTCTCGAGTGTCCGGATGAACGAAATGCACTCATTCGCGCGTGATGAATGCGTTGCGCTCGTCTCGTGTGAGCCACCGCACATCTTGTGCCTGCAGCCCCCGCGCTTCCTGAGACAGGAACGCGAGCAACGGTATTGTCCAGTGCTGGTCGCCACTAGCGGCCCGGCGCCGTCCTCTGCTCCGCCTCTTCTGCTGCTGCTTCTCGAGAACGACCTGGAAACTCAGGACGCCGATGCTCCAGACCTAGGCACAGCAAGAGAACCACCAGCAATGGGACGAGTGAGTCATGCAGTGCTCGCACCGACAACAGACCAAGCCTTTGCGTGTCCACCAATCAACCTCCTGTTCATTCAGCGCTTGAAGCGGCCGCTTGCACTCTGCAGACACGGACACTGGCTCAACGCTCCCGGCGCCAGCGCGGATGCTCTGCTTGATCCCGCTCTCCGTCTTGCCGATGATCTCGCGGATGCTCCTGTGGAAGAAGCGTGCGTCCCGATTCACGAACGGCAGCATGCCGACGATCGCTACGAAGCGACTTGCGGCAAGGCACAGGAGCTGGAACAGGTTCACCTGTCAGGTTTGTCCGGAGAAGGAAGAGAGGGGAAGATGGCGTCGTCGCACTGTGAGGGCCGCCGCACCAGTCAACACACACAACCTTCAATCTGTTGTACAGGAACACACTCGTACCTGAATCGTCTCTTTCGACAGGAGCGCTGCGTCAAAATAGAGTGGGTGCCACCGCTGGCGGATCGATGAGAGCACCTTGTTCACAAAGAAGTCGCGCAGTGCCTTCGTCTCGTTGATCGGGATGGACGGCTGGAGCATCACCGAGCTGGCACACGGTCACACATCGCATAGCCCACAGCGTGGGCACCTTGGAAAATAACCTTGGAAAGTGAACGCACGCACGTACCTTTCGTAGTTAACGTAGATTTGCAGTCGCAGTGGGTCGATGAGCATCCCACACCAGCCCAGGCGCCCGTTGTTCGACTCCTGATCAAACCTTGGCACCGCACGCAACACTCCGCTCTCGCCGCCCGGTACGCTGACGTCAAAGTTCACGCGGCTCTTGGCAAAGTTCACAGCACACCCGTACTCAGCGCTGCCCTCATGCAGGAGCGTCGCGAACGTCTGCGCGCGTCGCAGACTCGTGCTCACAAACAGAAAGTCGTCCGTGTACCGCAAGAGCGCTTCGTGGTGGCACGCGCTTGGGTCGCCAACCACTCGCTTGAGCCGGCGCCAGACGATCTTGTGCTCAAAGTGTGCGTAGTAGAGGTTGCAGAGCAGCGTCGAGAGCACGGAGCCCTGTGGGATGCCCTGGGCCTGCACGAACACTTGCCCGCCGATCTGCACAACGTTCGTGAGCAGGTGCTCGCGCAGCAGCCGCAACAGCGTCGGCTTCTGGACGTAGTCGTACAGCACGCCGTCGAGAAAGACTGCGTTCCGCTTCGCGGACTTGGCCACGAGCTCGTCGAAGCCTTGCAAGTCGCCCGAGCCGAACGCTGGTCGTTCAAGCTTGAAGATGAACGAGCCCGCCGCCTTCCGAGCCCGGCCGCGGCTGTTGCTCCGCCCCATGCTCGCGACGTGGCTGCGCTGGTAAACCCAGTGTCGCCGGATCAAGTACTCGTCCTCGCGCACCATCTGCTTGAGCATCCGAAAGAGCTTGTGTGGACGAATCGTGTCGAAGCAGCGCTCGATGTCCACCGACACACAGTAGAGCGGAGGACGGCGCTCGATCGAGTGAGGAACTGCATCAGCTGTTCTGTGCGTGTTACAGTGCGCACACGACGATAGCTGAGTGAACAATGGCTTCAGTCGCTGGTAGATGTCGTCCATACTCCGCACGGACGACCCCATGAGCTTCTCCGCTTGCCGCTCGGCTTCAAACAGCAGCACGCGGTGCACCGGCTCGAGCACAAGGTTCACGGAGCTCTGGCTGCGGTCCACTGGTGCCGACAGGTTCATGAGTGGGCGGATGCCGCTCACTTTCGGCAGCAGTCGGAGTCGCGAAGTCGCGAGTTGCCGCACTGGGCGATCTGGCTCCGCGGTGTCGTCCGAGATCGGCTGCAGCAGTCCTGCTGCCAAGTCGTGCACCGCAGTATTGCTACAGTCCACAGAGTCAGTGAGCAGAGTCATATGATAAATTTCCACAAGCGGAGACGTGAACGCACCTAATGGCGTCCCACACGTCGCGCTGGTAGTACACGATGTCGCTTGACACACCTTCTCGCTCTGTGATGTAGAACAAGCTCCGGAGGATTGGGAAGACCAGGCTCTTGAACAGCCACCCGACAAGGTCCTGGAAGAGCTCCCGACGCTTAACTAGCTCGTTCGGAGGGCTGCATCCACACATAGAGCGTTCAGTTCGCTTCTTCTCAGCACAACACGCACAAACAGCCACTCAACGAACCAGTGCGATGGTGTTGTCTGCGTGTTCATCCACTCGACGCTCTTCACCTGCATCTTGTTGCAGCACTGTGCCAACCGACTCGACGGACACGGGTGAGCATCCAAGACAGTCACCACCGTTACCAGGTCTCATGGAGTGTCGTGTCGATCGAGACAGAGCGCACCTCCTTCAGCGAGATCACGTCGAACTTGCGCGAGTGCACGAACCGCTGGAGCAGCTCCTTGACGCACACCCAGTTCTTCTTGTCGACGCGCGGACCCCAGATCGCCTTCGGGACGATTCGCGCAAGGAGCTTGCGCACGAGCCGTCCAACGAGGCGCTTCGGTACCACAAACTCTTCCAGCTGCGAAATGCTTTCGCGGTGTGCACTCAGGTCGGTGAGGGTGGTGCTGTTGGACGACGAGGAGCTGCTGGCACCTCCGGCTCTCTTCGTACGCTTAGCCGACGGCGCCGACAGGCTGTCCGCTGCGTCGGACGCCTGTGACCGCGACACGATCGCCTCCTCTCGCCGCTTGCGCTTCCTCTCGTCTCGCGTGTCGTCGCTGTCCTCCTGGCTCATGTACGCGCTCTCGAGCGCTCGCGTCTCGATGTCGCCCAGGAGCGCCGCTGCCTCCTTTGCTCTCGCTGCTGCTCTTCGGGGGGACACACCCGCAACTCTCTTCAGCTCACGGTTCTCGTGCATGAACTTGCGGAATGCCGGCGGCACACGCAGCAAGCGCCGCACGACAACGTCGACGTCAGTGTCTCGGAAGCGCGTAATCAGCTCTTGGACAAGCGGCACAAGATTCACGAGCCGCTTGGGGAGCCGCTTGGCGCCGCCAGTGGGCGAACGGAAGAAGATCGTTCGGATCACGCGGCTCGCAGCGCCACAAGAGACCGCGTCGCCACTGCCGGCGGCAGCTGCAAGCTCGTGCGAACGGGGAAACACGCCTCGTTTCCGAAAGTGACGAGCGTAAAGCACCTGGTTGATTGAAATTGTGTCGTCTCTTGCCGCGTTCGTGTTGTTGCTGCTCGTGCTGTTGTTCTTGGTCCTGGAGAGTG
This sequence comes from Globisporangium uncinulatum, assembly GCA_023333755.1. NCBI lineage: Eukaryota > Oomycota > Peronosporomycetes > Pythiales > Pythiaceae > Globisporangium > Globisporangium uncinulatum. The sequence continues at coordinate 3,765 of JAASFJ010000505.1, forward strand.
GGGCGACCGACTGCCGGAGACTCTTCCCAGCCGCCTGCGACGCACGAGCACCACTTCCATCACGAGATGACGCGACAAAAGAGGACGGGAGAGAAGATACGTCCGCACCTGGATGAACGAGCGCTTCACGTCGTCCACTTGCACGACAATAACGTAGTTGAGCAGCAAATGGAGCAGCAGGTCGTCTCCGATCGCGGTGTGAAGCTCCTTCCACGGCGCCTGCTTGAGCAGCGCCACGAGCGTGTTGGGAAAGACGCACATGACGCCGTTCGACGACGACACGCGGTGGCCGAACGGTCCTGGGGCGGCTTCGCGGTACCCGAGCGCGAGCACGTTCGTGTCGTCTGGGTTCGCGCGCTTTCGGAGCAGTAGTTTCTGTAGCAGCGCACGCACGAACGCCATGAGCGCTTGGACAGAGTATAGTCCAGTGTCTCTTGTCCCGATTTGTATACTACGCACCTCGATGACGACGTGGATGAGCTCCACCTGTACACACACATGCACAACGTGTTTGTTTCATCACTTTGTAACGCGCTTGCTCTTGAGAACCAAGTCGGAAGAAACAGCAAACGCGAGTTTACACACGTGTGTCATGGACAGCGCGAGCGTCCAGTCGCCGCGCGGAAGCGCCTGCGTCGTAGACAGTGCGACGAACGTGCGGTCCACGAGGCGCGCGGCCGCATCGCTCCAGCTCACCGCCAGCAACGCTGGCTGCTGCTCGCTTGCGCTGTCATCCGCCGCAACACATTCCGTATGAGCGCACACCTGCAGGGCGTGGGACGGGACACCCGCTCGCACCTCTGAAGGAACGCACGCAGCGGGCGGCCGTGCGGCAGCAACGCTTCGACCACTCCCCCAGCGCGCATTTTGAACAAACGTGACCAACACTCTGTATTTTTGCCCAAATAGGAAGTTGCCCAAAAGTTGCCCAAAGGCAACTTCCTTTTTCCCGTTAAAACCGGTCCCTAAAAGTCCTCGTCGCGGAAAAATTTGTTGATCATGTCGAAGCACACTGCCGGCTGGTCCTTCGGCACCATGTGCCCCGCGTCGAACACGCGGATGAACGCGAGGTTCTCGAACGCGCGCACGCGACCGGCCGCTGCTTTACCCGCTGCTGCGAACGCGCGGGTCTCGACCGCGTTAAACTGCGCCTGGCCGCTCCACTCGAGCGCGCGCGTCCACGCGTCGTTCCCAGCCCAGTTGCACATGAGATCTGCGTCGCCTGCGTACACGAGCACGCGCACGCCCGTGTCGAGTGCGAGCGCCACATCAGCGGCAAATGACACCATCTGGTCGGCCGCAAAGCCTGCGCCGACAGCGCTGTCGCACTCACGCCAGGGCTTTGAATGCGCCGTGTCGACGCCGATCGCAGACTGCACTGCCGCCGAGTTCAAGAACGCGTCGACGTGCTCAAAGTGGAAGCACTTCATCACAACATCTTCGTCGCACGGCTCGCGAATGTCGTACGGGTTGCGCTGCGCGAGAAAGTACGGCGCTTCGAGCGCTGCCGAGCAAAAGTCGAGCGCGTCGAGACACGCGGTCGCGTTCGATTGGCACGCGAGCGTGAGCTCGCGACACATGGGCTGCGCAGTCCGCATCGCGTCGATCTGCGTCGCGTTCAGCAGTGAGACGTTGTAGTCGTTGAACGCCATGTCGACGCTGTGCTGGTACTGCACGACCGGGTCGGTGATGCCGTTGCCGATCGCGAGGCCTGCGAGGTTGAGGTGGACAACGTCGGCGCCGTTGCGACGCACTGCGTTCTGCTTGATGACGTAGTGCGCCGCCGCTGGTACGTAGTGGCCGCCGTAGCTCTCGCCTGTGATGAACAAGTCGCGGGTTGCGAGCTCCGGGTGCTTCTTCAAGAACGCCTGGAGGAACCAGTAGATGTTCTCGCCCACATTGTCTTCGCCCGAGTCGTAGTCCTGATCGGCGCCGTACGAGAAGCCAACGCCTGTCGGCTGGTCGAGCCAGATCACGTTCGCCTCGCGGTTCCACGCAAACGGGTTCAGCGTCGTCGACAGGTCCGGCTGCACGTGGCACGGTCCGTTCTCCATGAGCAGCGCCATCATACTCGAGCAGCCGGGGCCGCCCGTGAGCCAGAGCACGAGCGAGTCCGTCGCTGGACTGCTGCGGGACTCGACGAACCAGTAGAAGTAGTGGTCGTCCTTCTTGTGTGGCAGCTGGATGTAGCCAGTCTCGTGGCCCGTGATACCGCAGAAAAACTCCTCATTCTCCCCCTCCTTTACGGTCTCAACGATTGCGTTGCTCACAGTCGCAGGCAGGTGTGGACCGCCGCTCTCCCGCGTCACGACGGCGAGCGTGAGCAGCAGCGCCAGCGCCGACACGACGAGTAAGACGCCACGAGAGCGGGGTCCGCCGCTACGTGGCGTCGCACGCGCCGCCTCATCGCTGCCAAACACGGGGATCAGCGGCGAGCGCTCCGTCTTGCGCACCGCTCCCGCCACCCGCATCATTATCTCGTCTTCTCTTCTGTCGAGAAATGAGTGCTTCTGGTTGTGTTCTTCCAGGTTTTAGAGAAAATAGGAAGATCGGATACAGTAAATGATAGAACCAGGTCATTGAGTAAAATATCCTAATATTAGCAGATTCTTTTAAGAATTGCGAAGTGCAAGCTCAAAAGTCTGACCGAATTCAACCCACGTCAGCTTGAAAATGCCTATTTCAGATACAATCGGGATCGCGAACCATCCTTCCCTACAACAAATCAAGATACAGCCGCAAACGCTCTCAGCAATCACAGCGCCTCGTTGCGCAGGAAGCGACCGAGCAGCGCGCTCGCGACCGCCGGCTGATCGAGCGGCACCATGTGCCCAGCGTCAAACACGCGCACGAACGCGAGCTGCGTGCCGAGCGCACGCGCCACACCCACAGTGCGCGCATTCACGACAAACGCGCGCTCGTCGGCGGCATTGAAGCCCGCGTGGCCTTTCCAGTCCAGTGCGAGTGTCCACGCGCGGTTGCCCTGCCAGTTACACATGAGATCTGCGTCGCCTGCGTACACAAGCACGCGCACAGCGCCGGCGTCCAGCAGCTCAGCCACGCGCTGCTCAAAGCCGCGCATCACGTCGAACGCAAAGCCGCCGCCCACCGCCGCATTGCACGGGGCCCAGGGCTTTGCCGGCTGCTCGCTCACGTTCAACCACGCGCGCACAGGCGCCGAGTTGAAGAACGCCGTGATGTTGCGCAGGTCGTAGCAGTTAGTCGCGTCGGCTTCGTGACACGCAATGCGGATGTCGTACGGGTTCCGCTGCGACGCCGCCGTGACGACGTTTAGGATCCGGTTTTGGCAGAACTCGAGCGCTTCGACGCACGCGAGCGCCTTGTCCTGACAGTCCTCGACTAGGCTCGTGCACTCGGGGACCGCTGCTTGCGCCGCTGCGAGCGCAGTCGCGTTCAGCAGCGTCACGTTGTACGTGTTGTTGACCATATCGAGTGCGTGTTGGCTCTGGATCGTGGGGTTCACGAGTCCGTTCCCGATCGCAATGCCTTGCAGGTTGAGTCGTGCTGTAGCATTCAGCTGCGCCGCCTCTTTGGTGTTCTGTCGCCAGATGTAGTGTGCTGCTGCAGGGATGTAGTGGCCAGCGTAGCTCTCGCCTGCCAAGAACAGTGGTCGCCCGACGAGCTCGGGGTGCTTGTCGAGGAAGCCGTGGAGGAACCAGAAGATGTTCTCCTGCACGTCGTCCTCCGAGTGGTCGAGGTCTTCGTTGAGACCGTACGAGAAACCGACATTCGTTGGCTGGTCGAGCCAGATCACGTTCGCTTCGTTCGTCCACGAGTGCGGGTTGAGCGTGGTGGAGAGGTTCGGCAGCACTGTGCACGGCCCGTTCTCGCCAAGCAGCGCCATCATACTCGAGCAGCCCGGGCCGCCTGTGAGCCAGAGCACAAGTGGGTCTGTCTCGGGAACCCGCCGCGATTCAAAGTACCAGTAGAAGAAGTGGTCGTCCTTCTTGTGCGGCAGTTTGATGTACCCGGCGTCTTGTCTCGCGCTGTCGCACACGAACGTCTGCTTGCTGGTCACACGAGAATATGTTGTCGATGCTGATCCGAACACAAAGACCAGAACGAGACCGACGAGCGCCACTGCGAGGAGCACGAGGCCCCGTCGCCGCTGTGCGGTGTCCACAGCGACAGCGTCCTGAGCCTCGGGTCGCAGTGGCGTGCGTTCGGATGGCGCCATCGTGTTGGTGGTTCTTGGTATCTGGCGTTGGGAGCTTTCGCTTTGGCAAAACCAAGACTGTGTGCTGCTGGTCGTGGTGCGATCTTGAGTGAGATCGCGAGTGAGAGAAAATCGAAGGCTGTCGTGCGCGTGTGTTGATCGAATCTACAGTACACGCAGACTTTCTGGTCCACTGGACTTGCTAGACGTTGGTACGATAGCTAATGAGGTACCGGACTTCCATGGTCTTCAGACGTGCTTTCAAGCGCGCGAGTGCGTTGGCAGGTCGATCTCTGAAGAAGGCTGGATGAGGTATCTCGACCACACCGTTGGGTGTCAAGACGACAGCCACACTCGGCTTTCCTTCGTGTGATTTGCGCCGAACGAGGCGTACGAGTTGCGCTATGGACCGCGCCAAATACTCTCGCTGGCAACCCATTGAGCAGATGGAGGAGGACGGCAGTGTCGATCTGCGCGCCATCCTGACGGACAACGGTGAAGAGCAGCTCTTCAAGTTTGCAATGGAGCTCGGCAGCAGAGCCGAGCAGGAGCCACCGCTTGTGCTCCGCTGGCAGCACGCGAGCGAGTTCGTCGAAGCGGCTCGAGCACTCCAGCTCGAGACTTTCAGGCTGACTGCTGTCGCACCGATTGACGGCCCAAGCTCCGTCGCCGCACCTGCAGCGACAGAGCCTCCATTTCCATTGCCGATGCCGCTCTCAGTGCACGGGTTCAAAGTCGCGCTACTCGACTACCTGCGCTGTGGGAGCGACGATCTCCTAGGCAATCCTGTCGAGAGTCTCGACTCGAGACGAGCATCCTGTCATACAGCGTAGACCGTCTTGGTCAGTGCGCCGCAAAGATGATGGAGTTACGCTACCATCCGTGGATTCAGCGCGTGATTCTCCACGGCGGCCAGCAAATCTTGCCGTTCGCTGTCCCGTACCTCGTTCGCCCACGAACAGGTATCGCAAAGCGCTTCCTCGACTCGTACACGAGGACGTTGTGGAGCGACGGGTTCAGCTAGCGAGCAGCGCGAAGTGGTGAATGGAGGGCGAGGCGGCATGAAGCCCAATCAGTCAGAGGCTCCTGGACCGCTAGATTCGTTGACGAGACCCGCAGTCGTGATACTGGTAATTGAAGCCTCCAATGCACTTTGGTAAGTACTACGCGACTCGGTAAGCGCAACAGAGCAACCAATGACTACTGTATAGTCCCAGCAGGATGAATTGGCCACAATTTTGTTTGACTTTGAGAATGAATTACGAGATGAGTTTTTGTCCGATTTTAGTGCGGTTTTCTTTCATCCGTTTTCGCACTGCGTCATTCAACGCTAATTACAAACGTACGACCAAAAGTTATCGTTGCTCGCGGCAACGCTAAGTCCTGCTGAAAGCTTTCGCGTTGCGAATATTCGCGTAAGTTTAAAAGATTCGTTTGAAACTTCGCAGCGGGCACCCGCCACTCGTTTTGCGTTCTCATTTAAAAATTCGCCGGGTCAAGAACAGTCAGGCGGGCATCAAGTGCAGTGGACGTGACGTGATGATGGGATCGGACAGCGACTTTGTGTCGGCTGAGTACTTCGAAAGCGACGAGGTGTGAGAAACGGTTAGCGAGGACGGAAGGAGCGTGAAGAGATCAAGGAAGCGACAACCAGCAAGTCAACGCGCCAAAGGCAAGGGCTGGATGCTCGTGCTAGCATGTTTGAGGCATTTGGAATGGCGCCGACGTGTGTATGTGTGCAGGTCGACCGTCTCCGAGAGCGAAGAAGGCAAGGACAAGCGGAGCGCGAGGTGAGAGTGTAGCGGTGAAACTGCTGTCATGGAGTTGAGGGAACTGACGTGAGTGTGTTTGTGCACGCGTGTGTCTGTCTGTGTGGGTGGCATGTGCTTGTGTGTGTGTCACTACGTGACGCAGGCGTCCGTTTGAACGTGAGACAAGTCATCGCAAAAGGGCCGGGCTATCGTGGGCACACGGCAGGCGGTGACTGGCGACATGGAAGGTATGAGCTGTGCTGTGACACTATGTGCGGGAAACTCTTTCTAATTTGTTCGTGCTGTTCTGCGTGTGTTGTGTTCTGCGTGTGTGTGCTCGCTTTCTTAGTCGAAAGCTGGTGAATCGAGAACGCCGACAACTCCGAGTCGGAACCGGAAACCGAGAAGCAAACCGACTGGACGCCGCGCCGCCGAAGAGGGAAGACGTGGAACGAGCGCGTGGCGATTGTGCGGTCGACTCGAACGGTGAAGAACCTTCTTCCCGCGTTCCCAGAGCGGCAGTACGACACTTGGGAAGAGCTCGAAGATGAGGTTGCTCGCTACGAGGATGTGCATCACGTGCTCTTCCGTGTGCGCAGCTCTCGGCTCACTACGACCCACAACAGGTCGTACTCATGCTCTAGTGATCGTAACATCGCCTAATGTATCGAATGCACCACTCATGATGTCATCGTTCTGATTCTGTATTCGTGTAGCAAGCCCAAGTCCACTCTGATCCACAAGATATACGAGCACGTGTTCAAGGACTACTTTTGCACACATGGCTGCTACTAGAGTTCGCGAAACAGGGGAGATCGCAATCAGTATTCTCGATATCGAGGGTGCATGGCGCGTTTTACGGCTACAGTGAAGAACGTCTCTGAATCCCGCGGGGGTGTCGTCGTGGAATGTCGTGATCTCGCGCCAGGTCCGTGTCTTGACGATGCAATGATATTGCGAGAAGTGTGCACGTACGGCTGACACGAAACTGTGTATGTTGAGCAGACGCGCACACATAATCACGCCACGACTCAAGCAACTGCGGATACCTACCTTGGGGTGGAAGATCTGTCTCAAGAAGCTCCGGTGGTCAGTGACGTGACCCTCATGGCAGACACGAACGCTCCCACGAAAGTGATCGCATCCTACATTTCGAATGAGATCGGTACGGTAACGGATGAGATGCGTGGCTAAGATCATGATAAGTAAAAGCGGGTCTTCTCACTCTCTCTTCAGGCAGGAACGTCACGAGCCGGCAAGTACGAAACCTGCTGCGCTGACTCTCAGTCGTCCAAGAGCCCAAGGAGCGAATCCGGAGTTTGCTCCACATCTTCGTTCAGACTCCAGGCAAGGACGCATTGCTCATCCAGGATTAAGTGGACGTGACCGTCGGCATTGTGCTGCAGACGGCCGCCCAGAAGGAATGCTTTGCTGAGTGGGGTCGCTGTCTAGTCGTGGATTGGACCCACTCGACGAACAACCTTGGCTTTCACCTCGGTAAGAGCTCCCGAGATCAGGCAACGCTAACCTCAACAACGGTACCTGCCGGGCAACGAGAGGTGATACGGACTTTGTTCGTGTTGTGGTGCATGATGTGTGTTGTGCAGGTAGCCTTCTCGTTACATCTGCCGCTGGCCGAGGAGTTCTTGTGATCGACTTTCTGGCCGCCAACGAGAAGCTGGAGACAATGCGGGCGATCTTGAACTTCTCCAAGGAAAAGAACACGTCGTGGCCGAACATAAAGAGCGTCGTCATCGATAAGGATTACACCGAGTGGAGAGTTCTAGAAGACGTGTTCCCTGCAGCAAAAGTGCTGCTCAGCCAGTACCACGCCGTTGCGTACTGGAATAATCCCGTACAGCGTCCTCAGTACAACTTCACTGTCAGCACTCGAGAGGAACTGGTTGGGATCTTTGGAAATATGGTGTTCGCGTAAGTTGCTGATGCGCTGAGCCACATCTCTCATTGAAAGAGCCAACGGGATACTTACTTGTTGTGTTGTTACTGGCAGTCATCACATCAACGGATACGAGAGGGCGTACGAGGAGTTTGCTGGCACGTGCAAAGCGGAAGTGCCCGGAGCTACTCGAGTATTTCACTTGGAACTGGAAGAACTGCTCCGACATGCAGACTACCCACCTACGCTCACGCTACTTTTCTGCTGGGAACTCGACTACAAACCGGGTCGAGGCGCGCTGGCATCAGTACCAGGTCATGACAGGACGCAAGCCAACCGTCGACAGAGCGGTGGCAGGGATTCTGCTGCACCAAGCCGGTATCCCCCGCCAGCTTGAGCAAGTGCTCAGTCGATACACAGTGAAGGCGAGACAGGTGGACGTGATTCCCCATTTCCTGCAGCGTGTGTCTGGCGTCGTGAGCGACTTTGCGTTGGAGAAGCTCGTGAGCCAATACGAGCTTGCGATGACCCGGTTGAAGGAGGGAACACTGCAACAGCCGGACGGATCGGAGAGGTTTCGCTGGGAGGTCCTTGCTCTTGGGCAGAGGCACGTGGGCAATGACCTCGAGTGGGATTGCACTTGTGCGTTCTTCACTTCGGTTGGGATCCCATGCCAGCACATCATGAGTGTTGCACGAAATGGACACGAGTTCAGCCAACTTCCACGATCTTTGATCGCGCTCCGATGGTCACTTGAAGGAGCGGCAAAGATCGTGGGCGCCTTCGTAACCACGCTGGCGTCTATCAACGCAGCGATGACAGTGGCGAGGGTTCGAGGCGATACGGCAACGTACGGGCCAGCAGCGACGCTAACGACTGCTTCAGCAACGGAAGACATCAGTTTGGCAATGCTAAGCACGGTTAGTGAATCCTCATCCTCGGCATCTCCCAGCTTGACTGTGGTTGGCAGCTCAGCTCGCAAGGTGTGTTTTGTGCGTCTCCAACGGCGAGAATGCGCTGAGATGGTAGCGCTCTCATCAGCAGAGAAGTACCGCTAGGCAAAGACAGCTGTTGACCCTCTGCTCGAGCACCTGGCCAACCTGTCAACCGCAAACGTTTGGGTGGAGACGGACGGGTTGGAGAAGTTGGTGAGCGATCTGGCGACGAGTGGTGTCGAGGCCAAGGAGTCCGCAGCAAATGAGCACGCTGATGCCAGCGTCAGCGACGCCGAGGATGATCGACATTCTTTCGCGGAGGAAGGACTTGGTGAAGACTTCGAAGAGCCACTCGGAAGTACCCCACGGTACCTATCCTACACAACCGACTTCCAGAACTCGCTTCCAAATCTCGAGCTTTCGGAGCTCTCGTAGAGGATTAGCAGCAGCAACACGATTGATCGGACCGAGATGGTTGGTGCGGGTGTGACGCACGAGAGCACGACCGTCGAAACATCCACGACAATGGCGACGGATGCAATCAGCAATGTACCTCTGTGGGCGACTGCTGTCGTTTGCGACGACGCTGAGCCTTCTCCTGTAACTGAAGCTACCAGCAGCAGTGTCGTACCGCTCTCGCGGCTACGTCTGCCCGTAACGTCGATGTCATGAACCTGCCGCCGCCCACTCCATCCAACAAGCCCCGGAAGCAGTTGAGGCAATCCAAGAAGCAAGCGTATCAGCGGCTGGCAGTGATCCAGATGCCGAAGAACGTCCCAGTCACCATTAGCACTGCCGGGGAGTGGGCTCTTCGTACACCGGATATCGAGACGGTGAAGTCGATCGTCGACGCGTACCCTCTTGCTCTGACGGAGAGTTTCCTCGCAAGTCGGTCAGTCAAGACGAAACGCGGTCGCGTCAACCCCGCAGACTACGACTACGATTTTGTCATCCCCAAGGCGCTAATGACAAAGCTGGAGTCTGCAGTCGCCGACGAAGGAATGAAGCAGGATCGAGTGCAGCATCTGCATGCACGTTCTGCAGGCAAATATGGCGACGAAGAACGGGCCACTGAACAAGCGGACGGCGATGACGAAATCTTGCTCAGCATCTCGCCAGACTTGGCGTGGTTCTCAAGGTAAGTGTGGCGACGCTGCTACTGGAGGTCTCGCGTTGCCGAGTGTTAGCGTTGCGTTGAGTGGTTTGCCGTTGCTATTTACAGTGACGCCAGAGCTCACTCGTGCGGTGTGTATGCTGTCTAACTTGTTCATCCGCTCGCTGCCAGGTTGCACATGCACAACTTAAGAAACTACTACGACGCTAAGAAGACGTGCGCCGCGTGGGTAGCCGACTGCGAGTGGCTACGACAAGACTGGGGAAAGCAGAACGGGAAACAAGGACCGATTCGACGTTCTATCGAGCTGTTCGCGTCGAAGACCTCCTGCGAGTTCGCCTCCACGGCGAAGCTATGAAAGATCAACCTCCGCATGGCGAATGAGGTGCTCGCAAAGTTCACGACATCGGCATTGACCACGCAGTCCAGACTGCTCTCCAATTCGCAGTCGTTCCTCTTTCGAGAGATCGTCGGCTACGCTGCACGCAGTCAGATGCTGAACGACGTGGTCGTGAACTCGTGCTGTCAGCTGATTTGCGACAACAATCCGCGCAGTCTTCTCGTCAGTACGCACGCCTTCGCTGGTGGCACGCCACCCAGCCCGAGACATCGAAGGTCCAGCGACGCGCTCGTTGCAACTGGGGATGTGATTGACATCTCCACGATCCAGTACGTCGTCATGCCGGTGCACCTCTTCGGTGTCCACTGGGGTGTTGCAGTTGCGCGATTGAGCTACCCGGACACGATTACGTGTGATCTCTACGAATCGCTCACTCAACCACAGTACAAAGCCGATCTGGAAGACGCGTGGCGCAAGAATTTGCTGTCGTATCTCAAGCGCTGGCACACTGCGTGCGGAGTCGACACTCTTTTTCCGCGATCGGCAACCAACTGGTGTACCAAGCCAGCGCAACCGGACGGCCTCTCTTATGGCGTTCTTGCTGTGGGGTTTGTGTATTTCTCCGTTGCCCACTTCAATGACCTTCAGACCTCAGCAGTCGTGACTTCTGCTGAAGTGAGCATCATGCGATTGAGAATCTTATGGATGCTTCTGTGCGCAACTGTACAAGTCGAGGCGGCGGAGAAGGGTCCAGCACTTCTGGAGGCACGCGTGACGCTCCACCAGTCTCTTTGAGACGCACGCAACTATCACATAAGCAAATGCATCTGTGTTCACTAACTGCTGCATTAGATGCTTGCACGTGCTGTTCACAACTGACTGGAAAGAGACTGCGTACGACCCCGATCTGGAATGTAGCGCACCGCTAGACGCGGCCACTTTGGTCGACTGTTGCATGTCTTGCCACACGTCTTGGAGAAGGTCTTCACTATTGAAGTGCATCTCCTCCAGCAAAGCCGCCACGTTCTGCAGGCGATTTTCCAGCGCCTCCAGCGCCGATACGCGCGATCGGATGAGCTGTGCTCCGAGCCGCGCGCCGTCCGCAAGTTGTGGCGCTGTTATACTTGTCAAGCCGGACGGGTGGCAGCTACACGTACACACGCTGGTCCGGCCGCCGTGCCTGCTCCTGCGTGACTTGTGCGATTGAAGATGGAGTTGTGACTTTGCAAAGGTGGAGTGATGGCGAGTGTCCCGAGATCCCGAATGAGATGTGAGATTTTGTCCCAAATTCCCGAACGTATGTATGTTCTGTTAGTTCCGAATGTCGTCAGAACCGTGTTTTTAGCGGTTATATTCGCGCACGTCACACTCACGTCGAAAGAATCTAATTTAAATACAGTAATATATGAGACTCACGGATTCTACATTTGTATTTCGGAATTATCTCTCTCTCAGAAATATAATTATTTTTCGTAGCTTACGTTAACGTTGACCTACCATTAGCGTTGCTAATCTTATCATGGTATATCAGTTATGTGTTCGAAATACGTTGCTCTACACCGTTAACGTTGAGGTAATTTCCGTCGTACGATTGTAAGTCGCGTTGTGTTAACGAGAGCCATCCCTTTACCACTCCGTTCCGAAACTATTGTCCGATTTTGACGAATAATATCGTATCTGCGTCAATTTTACGACAATGACCATGTTTAGCACATGAATCAATAGATCACATCAAGGCTAACCCAATGGTGTGCTATTTTAGTGTGTTTGATGTGTATGTCTTTTTGTGTGGTGTCAAAAACTTTATATTTCCATTCTATGTGCTCGATTAGAGTGGAAGAGACATCTCTGGTGTGTTTTTTGTGCCCAAAACCAAAAACACCCAGCTTATATCAGTTGGCGAGTGACGTTGGCGGTTGTTACACAGGACGACTCCCGAGACGGTGGCAGACTCGGGAGTGTACCTGAGTCACCGAAGGAAGAACCAAGTGGACCGGTGACGACAGCGTCTCCGGATCCTCCCATTATGTGGCTGAGAAGTACCCGCGAGTACACCCAATTAGAGGACGTAAACGAGAGGCGTGAGAGGCAAGGACAACTAGATTTGCGTGCGAAGACACACAGCGTCGTGAGGCGCCGCCAGTTACTACGTACTGGGTTGGTAACCCACGCGAAAGTCACTGGCGTGATGACAGATATAGTAAACGCAAGGTATAATTTTGACCATTGTTTTGGAACATGGCGCAGATGCACGTGATTATTGTTTCGGAACGGAGTGGTATAAGACTTCAGCTTTCCAGTTTATGCGGTGGTGTGAGCTCAATTCGAATCGCCTTCTCTTATTTCTTGTCTGAATGTCGACATCCAAATTTGATGGGACTGGCAGATCTTTTGCGACCTTTTTTGTGCAGGAGCAACTGTTTTCTGATATACCACCTGTAATTTATAATGGGAAAATGTAAAAACCCATATGCTTTTTGAAATCTCAGCCTATTCACGTATGCCGCATACACAAGTGATTGTCGTCAGGTGATGAATTCATGCATACGGGAACTGACAAATGAGTTGCCTACTCCGTTGAACGCTTCAAGGCGAAAGATGCCAAAGGCGAAGGCATGGTGCTAGTTTATTCTCGGCCATAAGAAGCGCCGATGACGGCGCTCAAACTGAGCTACTAGTTCTTCGCTAATGTTATACACTGGCTCCCACGACAGCAGTCGCCAGCCATTCCACATTACCAAGTAATGAAGCTGGCCGCCCCGTTCAGCCCTTGTAAGGAGAGTCTCAGCGTCCCATACTCTTTCTTGCTCTTAATTCGGGGCTGGATTTGGAGCTTGTTCGCCGATCTGCGTTGGTGCTTGTGCCTGTGGTCGATCTTGCACTTGTTCGCCAGGCGTCATTAGCGGCAATTGGGGGGGCGGATTTTTAACCCTCGAGCGCAACTGCATAATGTGACGACGGAGGACAACAAATTTCCCCGCTCCATCGCGTTGGCGGGCGCGATCCCTCTTCACACGTGCAGACGGCCTGCTCATCTTGATCCGCGAAGCTGTGCGTTCTGGAAATTGTAGTTTTGCAACCTTCAAGGCTCCAACAAAATTTGGACATATTGTCTAAAACTGACAAATTGACTATTTCGACTTCAATGTGACAAGTGACCACCACAAGTTATATCGCAATGACACGTACACGAAACAACGTCATGGAGGTGTCAGTCGGTGCGCAAGTTGACATGGCATTAGTTGGGTGGTTGAGAACGCGAGAAAGCGCAGTTCCAAGCAATGTATTCCATTTGTAGACGGTTTTCAAGTGGTAATTTTGCCATTTAAGACGTCTGCTTCTGCTTCAACACGAGATCTGCAAACGCCTATACGTCCAAGACGAGGCTGTAGCACAAGTGCGGTTTGTGAGCAAAAGACACATATGAAGACTAGAAGCAACTCTATGGACTAGATTGGTGTGTTCACTTCTAGTTCTCGGTGCAAGTGCGGCGGTTGCGACCGCTCTGCTTGCACTTACTGCAAGTATGGTGGCTGGTCGACGCCCCCCCCCGCCTCACCATTGCTATGAATATGACTAGTTTTACGACGGCCTCTGCGGACAATGACAACGGACGGCTACAGCGCATCGTCGCAGGTAACCTCGCTCTCGATGGGCACCAGAACACTCTTTCCCGCGAATCTTGGGGAGTATTTCTGGACCAAGTAGCACTCGCCCATATGCTCGAACACACTCTCCGCTTGGCCTCGAGCGCGAAGAACAGCAATGAGATGCCGACAGGGAATGCTGAACTGATCCATGTACGCACACGTGCAGTGCCGAGTTGACGTCGTTACACGACGAGTAACTCGAGGAAAGATGGCCGAGTTGACGACAAAGCTGTTATCATCCGATGCGTGGCGAACGGCATACACGCCCGCTCCGGATGCCTGATGCTCAAGTAGCGCAGCTGCGCTTGGTGTCACTCGGTGCCCCCTTTGTGTCCATTTCGCAGCGCCTGATGCTCTCGAGTAACACGCGCCGACGAGTTGGAGGCACACTGCTTCGAAAAATGCGAACGAATTGAGCGCTCGCGTGCCGTTGACAGCTTGGATCCAGGACACACTCTCGACAAAGTTGGACGTGCGCCAGCCGTACAGCTTGTCCTTGCCGATGTTGACGTGTACACTTCACCTTACTGGATCGATCGACTCGAGGTAGCGGCAGACAGCGGGCCCCATGTCCAGCTCGATCAGCGCGAGGCACATGTCGTACTCGTCCTTGGTTTCGCACGCTAGTAGACGCCAGACGACATTCTTCTGCGGCTGCGTCAGGTGTCCGACCTTGGGCACGACGTTGCGAAGAATATGCTGAGTGCAGAACTTCAAGTTCAGGTCTAAGTCGCTTGCGACCAACAGCAGGGCTTTGCTGCGGTCGCAGAACAGTGGTAAACCGGAGAGCTCGAGACCAACAGAACGGGCACGACCCAAGAACCACGAGTAGCTCTCCGCGTCTTCGCCTGGCACCAATGCCACAGCATAGTGATGTTCTTGAGGTTGCCGTTGCGGCCGACTAGGTGTATTTGGACACCGGAGAAGTGCGGGCTTTTGCTGTGAGCACAGTCGATGGCGAGCACCCGCTGCCGAGCGCCGTCAGCAAACACCTTGACGAACACCATGGCGAACATGAACCTTGAACTGCCGTCCTTCTCGACAGCGGCGGTGCTTCCCGGGTTCAATGAGGCGAAATGGTTCAGCAGCGACGGCAGTCTCTGGACGTCGAGGCGTTGGGCTGATGCGTTGTCGTTATTCAGCTTCTCTCGCGCACGGTATACGGTCCGCTTGTGGCCACCTAGAGAGATCCCGTCCCGGGCTTGCACTTGGCTGATCAAGGCGTTCGCCGAGACTGTCCATGCAGCTCTTGCGGCTGTCGAGAGCGTTGGCATCGTCGCGATCTGTCGTCCAGTAGGGCGCGGTACCGAGGCGCAGTTGACGTGCGCCAGGTTGAAGCTCGAAAGGCACCACTTGCCATACGTCTTGTCTGCTCGACGTCGACGATAGATCTGGACGAAGAAGCTGCACTCAAAGGAGGAGCATGTTATGCGCCGATTCATGCCGCTAGTTCGCGCGACCTTCACTGCCTTGCCGAGCCGCAGCGCGTTGTCCTGGATAGCAAACAGCGCACCAGTCCCTGATTTGAAGGCCTGACCGATGTACAGGTCGCTCGAAGCCGTTGTCGACTCTTCTTCGTCACTTGACGACTTCATTCCTTGTTGTCTCTTCGCAAACTGAGCAATGTCCACCCTTAGTGATTGCCTTGACTGGATGTACGCTTCAGTGATGACTGGTCCACAACATCGATAACATATTATGTTAGAACCAATGAAAATCATACAGTATCTCCTGGGCTGGCTGTTATTTTTGAGGAGCAGCGTGAGTTTCCCAGAAGTAACACAAATGTGTTACTTCTGGAAGCCATGGTTGTCAAAAATCAGGCGCACAGGGGTTCATTTCTGTGGAACGGCAGCCAGAAGAAGACGAGGACCTCCTCACCTTCTTGACCTCTCCACGACTACGCGAAGATGGCGAACGGCGAGCAGTTGCCGCTCATCGGCGATAATGGACGCCCCCATGGAACGTGGCGCGCTTTCTTTTTCAAGTTCGCGCTCGGTGTGGCCGTGATCGCCGCTGCCGCGTGGTTGCTGCGCTCGCCGGTGGGTGGTGCCGGAGGTACTGGCGGAACGCCTGAGAAGAAACGCGAGCCGTTCTTCTGCGGTATCGCAAAGAATGACGCCGGCTACATCCCGCTCGCGAACAAGGAGGGCACGTACTACTTTCACTGGTTATTCGAGTCGCGCAGCAACCCAGAGACAGACCCGCTCGTGCTGTGGCTCACTGGCGGCCCGGGATCGTCGAGCCTCATCGCGATGCTCACCGAGAACGGCCCGTGTACAGTGCTCCCAGACCTCTCGACGCAGTTCAACAACTACTCGTGGACGAACGAGGCGAACGTGATCTGGCTCGATCAGCCGACAGGCGTGGGGTTCTCGTACGGCACGCCGGAGGACAAGGACTACAACGAGACGAACGTCGCCGAGAACATCTTCTACTTCCTGCGCGGCTTCCTCGACAAGTTCCCTGAGTACGAGGGCCGTGACTTCTACGTCACGGGTGAGAGTTACGGCGGCCACTACGTACCGGCAGCGGCGCACTACATCTGGCAGCAGAGCAAGCTCAACAAGTCCGAAGGCGAGTCGCTCAAGCTCAACCTCAAGGGGCTCGCGATCGGGAACGGACTCACGAACCCGCTCATCCAGTACAAGTATAACGTCGAGATGGCGGACAACGCGTACAACATCTCTCTGCTCAACGCAACGCAGATCCCGCAGATGAAGATCGATGCGGACGAGTGCATCGAACTCACGCGCGAGTGCCAGCAAGCGCACACGAACGGCTCGATCTGCGCTGATGCCCAGATCTGCTGGGACGTCAAGCTCATCCAGCCCTTCTCAGCCGCGAACCGCAACAACTACGACATCCGGCAGCCGTGCAACCACACGGAGGACGACGGCGACTGCTACGACATGACGTACGTTCAGGAGTACTTGGACTCGCCCAAAGTGCGCCGCTACATCAACGTCGACATTGACCGTGTGCCTACCTGGGTCGAGAGCAGTCCAGACGTGGAAAAGACGTTCACGACGGACGGTGACTGGTCCATGAACTTCCACACGTACGTGGCCGACTTGCTGAACGACAATGTCCGCGTGCTCATCTACGCTGGCGACGCCGACCTCATGTGCAACTGGCAAGGCAACCAGGCGTGGACGCTCGCGCTCGACTGGAAGAGCAAA
>JAASFJ010000506.1:0-20802 GCA_023333755.1 Globisporangium uncinulatum
GCCTTTGGGGTGCTTTCAGGGCACCACAACAAGAGGCAGTTGGCAGCAGCAGGAACCAGGACTGTATTTCTAATCAGTTGCAAATTTACCTTCTACCACTCAAGTCGCCTCCGCTCCTCTCTCCAAGCCGCTCGGCCCAAGACTCGCCAGGATCGGCAATCGGCTCACACTCTCGTGAGACCCTTTGCCTCGCCAACGCTTCCTAAAGCCTCGGGATCAGTGCTGTCTAGCTCTTCGCTTTGCGTGAGCAGGACTGGCCTGAGTCCCATTACAAGAACATGGTTTCGCCGCTGTTGTTCCCGTTCATGTCGAGTGTGCACGGCATTACGATCACTCGGTTCACCCACACGGAGACGCAAGACGGAAAAGGCGTGCTAGCTGCACACTTTGCGCGCTCGATGCAACGCTTTCGGCCGTGGGTTCGCGAAGGAAATAAATGCGTGACACCAACCCAAGTGGTCGTTGGCCTAAAGAATCATGGAGGTCTCCCGAACTGCGTCGTTGACCTCATTGAGCACGGCAGACTCAAGCTGGTCAGTGTGTTAAAGGATGTGGAGATGCTCGAGAGGCAAAGCGCTTTCTGACAAGAGCAAACGACATTAAACTAGAAGCGTTGCCGCCCAGAAGATCTTCCGAAGAGCTCACCGGATATCGCACATGCAACGACTTTCGCGTCCGAATGTTTGAGTACTCTGGTGTGGGAGAAGGAGTCACAGTACTGGCTCAACCTGGTACCGGAAGGTGTCAACGCGAACGAGCTATCGACGTTGGGCCCGACACGCAGCCAGCGGAAAGTATCTCTACAGACACACGAGACGCAGATGACGATGATGTGTACCATCTCCAGCACGATGCAGTCAGTCGGTTTGGTGACACAAAGTACGATCTGGACAGTGAAAGCGAGTACATTGAGCGTCCTGTCAAGCTTGCAGACACGATCACCGGTGTGAGTGTTGTCACTCAAGAGCAGATCCGGCGGCGAACACAACGTAGGCGGAAGCCTTCACCGTCTGGAGCCGAAGATGAGATTGTCGCACACAGCGAACGCATCGTTGCGTTTGCACTTTCTTGTGTCAAGCGAATGCAGCGAGTCGGATCTTTGGCTCTTTGGGACCGTATCATTTTTCGCATCTCCATTGTGGCTACCGTTACAACATCACCAATGTGTCCACATTACTCACTCATGTTGCTGCAGCGGCAGCAACAAACAGGAGCGCGGCCACGCATAATCGAGCGATCACCAGTCGCGCTCGCTCGATAGCATCAACAGCCTCTTGGTTGTCATGCGAGAGGGGTTTGAGCATTCAGGTGATCTGACTGCTCAAGCCCCAACGTACAGAACAATTATGGCGCTGGTTAGAGCTGTAGGCTGCGAAGGAACGATATAAAGGCCTCGGCTGGCACGCCTCACGGCACCGCTGGTGTCTTTCGCTACCCATCCAAGCATGTACACCTCCACATGGTGGTTTCATGTGCCGCAGACGCTCACCCACTCACCACTACAGACATTTTGCTAATTCGTTTCCATCTGTCCCGCATGGGCGGGCTGGTGGAACTATGCCGCATGCGGTGAGGATAATGGTCGTGGTGATAGGGGGCATGATAGGATGAGAGTGAGCGAGAGGACAAACCTACAAGAACTGTTCTTTTGGTGCACCCCAGTCCATTTGCACAACACTGGAAGTTGGAGATCAAAGCCAAGCTGTGTATTCGTCTGTGTTTCTATTCGTCATCAAAGTTATATATTGACCAAATAGCTCGGCCAAATAGAACGCGCAACCTTGTGAGAGCACTCACAATGCTGCGCGTTCAGTGCTGTTGCTCGTGCTGCCTCCACCTCAAAGCAGCCAACGCGTCTGTGCTCGGCAATCGCCGCATCGGGTGATATTCAATACATTGGTGACAAATGTGTGACCTTGTGTGACTTTGTATCTCTTGATAAAGGAAAATCAGGTTTTTGATCTTTGGGCTGTGATTGGCTGGGATCGAGCTGTATTTCTTAAGATATTGTAGAGCTCAACATAGGAAATACGGTAGTGCTCTTATTTTTAAAATGTAAAATTGTACGTGATGCTAGTTAAAAAATTGCATCTCGTACTATTTAATTATTTTGATATAATGAGGTCTACCATTTTGTACACGGTATTACATGGGTGTACAATACCTTGGCTATCCATGGAAATTTCAAATTGTTGACGCTCCAAGGGTAATAATTTACACAACAACGGTTATACAGACAAACCTCTCCACACCGGTCCACTGAAAATGAATTATTGCGAGAAAGTTCACAGTGACTTGTCTGGCAAAATGTATCCACCGAGTCAGCTTCAGTGCGCAAAACAATGCCACACCCACCAAGCAAGTCTTCGGCACCGCGACGTGCAATAGTTCACCTCACATACTCGCAGCAAAGACAGCTACAAGTGCAGCATGATAAAGACCCGCACCTCTCGCAGCAACAGCTCGGTGAGTGGGCACGCGTGCAGTTCAACCTCCACAGGTCGCTGGCGCAAAGCACCGTCGGCGACATTCTCAAGCGGGTGGTACCGGACACTATCGATGGCGACACCCGCTCGAGAGCAAGCGCTGTGACGTGCCAGGGCCTCGAAGACAAGCTGATTGATTCGGTGATCGGGTGCGAGGATCTGCGAATCCCAGGCATTACGACGCCATCAAGATGAAAACAGAGATGCTACGCGATTCTATGGACACGTCCGAGATGACGACGGAGGCGAAACGCAGGCTCCACCAGCTCCGCTTTTCAAACGGCTAGCTGGATCTGTTCAAGAAGCGCCACGTCCTGTCCTTCCGTTGTCTCCATGGAGAAGCGGGCTGGGTCAGTCTAGATGCCGTGGCACAAGGACGACGGCAGCTGCAAGAGTACATTAGCAGGTACGCGCTCAGCGACATCTACAACATTGATGGAACCGCAAACTACTACTGTATGGCGCCGGCGTCAACAACTTCTCGCGAGAGGAACCCCGGCGTCAAGAAAGTCAAGAAGCGAATGACAATGGCAGTGGCTACGAACACCGATGGGTCCGACAAACTGCTCTACTGTTCATTGGGGCGTCGCGAAGACCATGCTGCTTTGGATGACTGCCTGCGAGCAAACATGGGGTTCCGTACATGAGCAGCAAGAAGGGGTGGATGACCAGCGCAATCTTCGCGACTGGGCTTGAAGTGCTCAACGAACGCATGCGTGAGGAGGGGAGGAGTATCCTGCTCCTCGTCGACAACGTGTCCTCCCACAACTACCACTGTGTGCTGAGCAACGTCGAGATGGTCGCGTTACCACCCAACACAACACCCTGCCTGCAACATCAAGACGCAGGCATCATTGCGTCACTGAATGCCCAAATCAAGCGATGACAATGCCAGCACATTGTGAATGCTGTCGAGGCACTCAAAGCAAGCACAAGCAACAGTCCGGACGGTAAGCTTGACAGAACTCGCGCTTCCAAGCTCTTCACGATCGACATTCTCGAGGCGATGAAGTGGAGCCAAGAAGCATGAGCGAACGTGACTGGGAGCACGGTGGCCAAATGCTGGCAACGCACCGGCATCCTCGCGGAAGGAGTTTTCGAACTGACCGAAACACTTGAGCGAGTGAGACTGGACTCGCGCGACGCGATGTCATTCCATAGTATATTGAACTGACATGTTTCAGTCAGTTCGAAGTGAGAGATATCAGTCCAATCTCCTCAACCTTTTATTACCTCTTGAAAGTGATCAGATCCCTCGAACTGGTGTGGAGAGGTTTGTCTGTTGTGGCTGAGCGTTTGCTGCCATGGAGTTGGTTGCCTTGGCATATCCATTTATTTCAGTCCTTTGAACAGTACATTACAGTGCTCCGAAAAAGGTATTCTAATCCAAGTCGGTATTTTATCAGATAGTTCCCACTAATAGGCCTTATTTTTACTAGTCACTTTTCTGTGCTGTGCTTATTATTATTTTTACTACTTTTATTATTCTCAGGAATTTTTCTAGTTATTCCGAGGTCTTACGCGGCCTACCTTTCTAAAAATATTTTCTAATTTTTAAATGTTCGGATAACCTTCACGCGACCTTTTCCCAATTTGTGGAGGATGTTTATTCGCTGGAATTTTTCCAGAGTTACTCCGAGATCTGATTTGGTCAATCTATTTTGAAAATATTTTCTGATTTTTGACCATTCCGGGAACTTTCTGAATGTAGGTTGCCTGCGACCTTTTCTACTGTATTTCCCGGAATAGAACGGACCACTTGGTTCATGATTCATTGCTATACAATCACAACCATAGAACTTGCATAAGCAAATACCGTTTAGATTTTTTTGGTTATCGTGCGTTTTTGGTACAAACTGCCTTTTATATCAAATACACTGCTCAGTTGAATTGAAGATACTTTACTGATTTTATTAGACTTGGTAGTTTCCTGGCAAGGAAGAGCCAAACGAAGTGGTCCGTTCTATTCCGGATATACAGTAGATGTGTTGAGTTTTTCTTTAAAAATCAAAAACTGGATATAATTCCAGGTCGTCCGAAGAGGTCTAATCCTGTCTTCGGAAGAAATATTCCACCATAAATTTCATACAGGAAATGTTCATGCCACATTCATGAATTCCCGTAATAAAAAATAGGTCATAAATGGTAGGTTTTTGACGAGATTGTAGCTTGTTCTGGGTTGGTAGAGAATTGTCTCCCTTGTGTAGAAATGTCCGTCTAGGGCAAACATCCCGAAATTTTCGATTTACATTTGCGATTACTCTTCTATCTGCCCTTGTGTTGGAAAATGCTGTGTTCTGCTGTCACCGAAAAACTGCAAAAACGGAAAGCCCTTTTTGCATCAATATCTCCTGCAATACCGCCTTTCTTTAGTTTTTACGGACACCGATGTGCAGACAGTAAAATTATATCTCAAAACAAATGTAGTATCAATTACTAGAGTCCCTTCATTTTGGGTGCAGCACATAAAAGATTCAACTATGCATGTGGCCACTAGTTGTGATACTGTAGCTCATAACAAAAATCACTAATGCACGCACCTGGCCCTGAAAGGAGAATGAGCATGCTGGTGCTCTGGTCTTCATAGCGCTTGGTATTCAGTAGAGATGACACTCCTGTTGATCAGTAAAGCTCCGGTGCCGGCCATGGTTTACATGTTTCAATGCATACTCAGACGATCTACTTGTCGAACTCGTTCTCAGAGTCAATGTCTCCTACAGCAGTGTCTAACAAGCTGAGGCGTGAGAGCTCGTTCATCACGAAGCACGTGTCGTCCTTGTGTACGTCTGTGTGAGTTGTACGAAACCCGTCAGAGACAGTCTTGATCGTCAGACCATCCCATGTATTGCGAACGTACGTAGGGACCACCTCGCGCTGTGGTGCGTCCATATTGAAAGACTCACCCTCTCTGCGCGCCTCCAGTTGGTCACGAAGGACACCAAGCCACTGCGCGCGAATGCGGTCTTTGAATGGCTTCATCCAACTGGCGTCTACAAGCTGGCTCACCGATATATAGCCAGGTGGGACCTTCGCAAGCATGGCATTAATTGACGCAGCGTAGTCTCGCAATGATTGAGCCCAGTGTCCGCTGAAGTCGTCCAGCAGGAACAGAACAGGGAGAGACATATTGTCGCCTGAGTTGAGGTGAGTCGCGAGAAACTTGATGTGTAGATGTGCATTCCACCACTCTGCCCTGTTGCCGTAGACGTACATGTTTGTGTTCGCCTGGATCTTCTGCATTCGCTCCCAGAGGCGTACTCCAAACCCGTTGCGTTGCTTGCGGTTCTCCTGGGCAAGCTCAGGCTTCTGGGACGTAGCGGTCATGAACACGAGAGTCGGTGCGTACTTGTTGCCGTTGAGTCGGCGAGTAACATCACGGTCACTCGCACTTTCTCCTTCCCTCCACAGCGTACCCATACTGTCGTCGCTCCTGTTTTTGCAAGCATGCGAGTCGGGATGTAATAAAAAAGAGCTAGCTGCAGACACGTCACAGACTGAGCACGACAGCAATCCTCACAGGAAGATACACGCACTATGAACCTGTTTGGTCTGCGTTGTAGACCGTTGCAATGCCGTGATCATTCACCATCCGCCTGACTGATTCACGAAAAGCCCATGCGACTTCGTCCGCCTGCGCCAGGTTCTTCTTTCCATGGGGCGTACGCGCGCGAAGGCAGAACCGGTGCCGCCTTATGATTAGGTGCAACCAAGTAGACGAAGCCGCGAAGCCTGAGATGCCACTGTCTTCTGCCACTGAACGCTGTGATGTGCACCATCATTGACGTGACCGGAACGCCGAATCCATGGAGCTCGTTCACTCACGTGACTATCGTGCGCTCGTCATCAGGAGACAGGACAGTCGCTGCTCCAAGATGACGCCCTTTTTCCTCTCTGGTTGTCTCGGGGTCGCGCACGCCATATCTAGAGCCGCTCTGTCTCGTCACCACTGGTAGATGAGCTTCCTTCTCCCGTTAATTGTGCAGGTGGTGAGACCAGGATAGCGCTTGCGAATTACCGCAGCCACATCGCCGAGCTCGTCGGAGTTCGCGGCGACAGCGCGCTTGTGGGTTGCAGCAAGTACTTTGCGTACGTTCTTGTGTTGGAGCCGACCAGGCCAGCAGAGTTTGCTGCGCGCCATCGGGATCATGGGGGAATGGCTGGCTCCGAGAGCACTCGCCGCGTGCAATTTTCACGGAAAACTAGAGTAAACCACATAAATGTAGTCAAATTGGGGTCCTTTTCCTCGTTTGTCTTTTAAACGTAATTTCATCGTGTGTTCAACACAACGCCGAGTGATTGGGCAGTTCAGCACTGCCCATTTAAAAAGTGTCAGTGAAAACTAAAGAAAGGCCGTAATTCCTGCTGGCTTCGTCTTTGTAACCTGAACAACAATGCGGGAACAGTGTTCAGTGGAAACTAGCCTTCCATTTATGAGGCGTTTGTTATCAAGGTCTACATCATGGTAATCCATGCCGCAACGCTCAAGTTCCAGAGCTTCATCGGGCGTAGCATGGCATGTTGAGGTATCGGAAACTCAAATAATTTATGTCACCGGAAAGGGGTCTACATCCGTCCTGGGATGACATCACCTAGAATTTATTTCGTACAGGTAACATTCACGCCACATTCATAAATTTTCATGACAATTGGTCATAAATGGTACGTTATTGGCGAGATTGTTGTTTGTTCTGGGGTGGTAGACAACTCTTTCCCTAGCATGGAAATGTCTGTCCTTGCAGACACCCCGAAATGTTTAGTTTAGATTTCCGACTACCATTCAATCTGCCCTTGTGTTGGAAGATGTTGCCTTCTACAGCCACAGAATACAACATAAAAACGTATAGATCTCTCATTTCAGAACGCCGATTCATTCCTCTGAATTGCTATTGGCACATACATCACATCACTAGCCAGCAGCTGCTCACCTGCACGTTCGCGATGTTGGCGCCAAAGACGCTAGAGAGCCCCTTTTTTCTTTCTTTCTTTCTCTCACTCTCTCTCGGGTGTGTCTGCAAATAGCAAGTGAGTGCGTGATTAATCCGTGACCTGTTGCTGCAGTTCCTAGTATCAGCCCTCTCAAAAGAAGATCCAGCCGAACGAGAAGCAGGTGGTGGACAATCATCACAAAGCAGCCGTACGCTCCGCGTTGGTTCGATTTCCGCTGTGAGAGCCAGCATCTGGCGTCTGGTAGCTGCGAACACGAGCCCACTCGTTCCACAGAAACTGACCGAGAGTATCGGAGCGCACAAGCGCAAGCTTGAGCTCTCGTGCCAGGCCATCGGGATCCAGGTACAATACTAGGTGGTCAGCTGTTCGCCAAGTCTTCAGGCTGCTTGCCTTCACGGAGGCCATGCCGCTCTGGCCTTCCGTCCAGTCCTGTACCGCCACGCGGTGTGATTGGGTTTGGTAGGGGAGTTTCGCTAAGAGATGCAGCGACTCCCACTCGAGCTGCCTTCGCTCTTTAACCGTGTGGGGAAGGTGACCAGCCGCATGGAGGGATCTACTGTTCTGGCGTACCACCACGCGCTCCATAGGTACCTTTGCAGCTGCGAGCCTCCTGTCGCACGTTGCGTGCTGCCACGTGTTGTTGGGCTCCGCAATGTCGTCGTCGTCATCCAGGAAAAAGAGAAGAAGAAGAAAGCCAAGGCCCCGACGACCATGACCACAACGGCCGATCCAACACCAGAGTCTGTGTCGCACGATAGTGCGTCTGATGCGATAAGAGATGGTGGTAGCGCCGTTTGAGTTCTTCGATGCGATCAATGAGCACCAAGGGCGAAAGACGAGCTGAAGAGCGCGGTGAGCAGCCCAACTTTGAAGCAGGGGCTGCGAAGATCAATTTGAACCTGTCAATCGAAGAGAGCGGCGCTGTATTTCTCTTCGTCACTTTGAGCGTCACTGCGTTCGAGTGTGCTTTCGACGGCGTGAGATTGAATAGCGCTGAGCGCTTGTGGCTGTTCACTTTGCTTGGAAAACATTGTGGGCCATTTGGTTTGATTGGAAAACGGCGTCTGTTTTTTGTTCGACTGTTTCCTAAAATTCACCTTCTTTACTCTGAATTGAAAATGTGTCATTTATATTGGGAAAAGGTGTAGAAACTTGGCCTGCAGTGTAGAACAAGGCGGGAATAGTGGTGTGACTGGCCCCTCATTTAGAAGGCATTTATCTTCAAGGTCTATATCATGCTAGTCCACACCTCAAGGCTCAAATTCCTGAGCTTCATTGCGCATAGCACGGCAATGTAAATCGTGGCATTCAGTTTGGAAAAGAGAATTTAATTGGTGATACTGGTACAGTAAACAATTTTAACCCACGTAATATGTGAGTTTTGTGGGTACAATATTATTGCTCCCCCAAAACATCCGTTGCTAGATCACCTCCGCCCAAAGCCAACGTCATGAAACGTTGGCGCTGCTGGCCGTCCAGGACACAATGAAGCCTGTACTCCCACTCGCGTCCATAAAGCTTGTGTGCCGCCACGTATGCGCGGATTTCTGGGCATACCGGGCACTATCCAGCTCATCAGCGACTTTGCCAGCTACTCATGTGCGCCATTCTGGTAGTAAAAAATTAGGACTTTTATTTTTTAAATAAAACCTCTCATTTTTTACTAGTAATTTACTTGTACTTACACCTATTACAGTACCTGCCAGATAAAAAGTGCCGAAAATTCAACTTTAAAAGTCACTCAAATCCGTTTGACTTGGCTTGGGATCTTTACGGTACCGGTCCTGTACACGGTCTCTTAGCTGGCCAAGTCTTTGAAAGTTGCAATGCCATTACACGGTCAATTTCATCCATTTGCTCAATCAATTTCAGACAATGTGCACTCAATATCACCAATCTCTCCTAAAGCGATATAGTGGTCAGAAAAGTTTTATACAGGAACATACTTTTCATAATGTGCGGGAAGTTGCAGCGCCTCGTCCGCGAAATCGGAAACACTATGCGCTCCGCTATCACTTTCAAAAAGCAACGATGGCGAGCACTTACAGGAAGCACGCGATCAGCAGGCACCAGCCCGTTTTTATGATTGCAGAGGCTTGTGAAGACGTACAACAACCACATGAAGCAATTTCTTAGCCAGCACAGGGTGGCCATTCTTCAACTGCCTGTCAACTCTACGATTACCGAATACCACTCGCAATATCTCTAGCTAGCTGTAGGTTCCCTGTTTGTAGAAGCGTTGACAAGAGCTTTGCTAGCGCGCTTTCGACCACACGCTTCCCTTTCACCCATAAGGCACTCATCTTTGAGGGTCATGGACATGCCAGTATAATGGACTTGCAGGATTTTTTACTTTTGACAGTTATCATCATATCAAGTGTTCTGAATTTGAGTGCACATTGTCTGAAATTCATTGAGGAAATGGATGAAGTCGACCGTATAATTGTGTAGTACAAGTCATAGCTTCGAGACAAGTTACTTGTATTTTATGATTCGAGACCTCGCACGGCGATGCAACAGCACCTTTGTCTTTCGAACGAACATCTACGAGTTCTCGCTTGTCTGGGCCGATTTTATAAATGCATGTCCATATTTTGAAGATGTTACCTTATTTTAGTATTCAATGTCTTGCTCATTTCAGATTGATAAAACTGTATTGTCTAATACGTAGCCTATCATACTGGATGTTTAATAAAGGGGAAATCCGAAATATGTCCCTGGAATTCCCACTTATTCGAAATCGGTCCCCTTTGACCCCTGTTGGAGCAACTTGTCATTTAATCATGAAATTCATCTTTGAGATGTAATTTTCAGTGGTGTGCATCTGAGAAAGAGTTTTCGACAGAAGTCAAATGTAACCGATGTCTACCCTGTACCTCAACTGTACCATGTAACTCAACTGCACCCTGTAAACATCGCTGTCGCACTCAAAGAGGAGGTAACGAGAGAACCGGAGCGCCTCTACTTTTAGGTCTTCTGTGTTGGTGCGCGCTCTACAATGGCCAGAACTCAATTCGTCCATCGAAGTGCCTGAGTGAGAATCGAACCGCAACCCGGCTAACGCAACAAGAAACAGCACTTTCACGACATGACCATTATTGGTGGTAAATACCAGTAACAATTATCATGCCCTAAAAGTGGTGTTTCTTGTTGAAGTAGCCAGGTCGTGGTGCTAGTGTGGTGCTTCCTCTTCCTCTGACAAATGCATCTTGCCGCGCCTCTTTTTTTTAAGAAGAACCACTTATCGTCGATGTGGTCAAGATCAAGCATACTCTAAAAGAAAAAAGGTACCAGTGCCTGTGAAAGAACAAACAGCTCGGAAACTTAAAAAACTACGGAATAGAATTTTATTGCAAAAATGAACTTATGTGGGTCAATTCGGATAAACGGAAGCCCCTACTCAAGGTGGGAGTCCATGTGCGCCGACATAAGATATGGATGAAGAGCAATCTGGACGGGACGGATATCGTCACCGTCAGTCACCCGATTTGCCAGTGTACTTGTCGAAGCGCCGATCGCTGTCTCGGCAGCCCGAGATGCAGTTCGATCGGTCACTGGCACTGCGGCAATGCGGGCACGCAACACTGTACTCGACCACTGCCAGTAAAGCCATCCCGACTAGATAAGGGTGGAGTTGAGCGCGCTCCGTTCAGACTCTCCACACCATTGGTCGCGACCACGAAAACCCCGTCGCGTGGGCGGCGAAGCGGCCAGGCGCAGGTTAAACGTCGCTGGCGTGCCCCAGGAGGAAACCCAGGACGATAGCGGGCTGAATGTGGTGCTTCTTCTTTGGTGTTGTTGGGGGTGTCGGCATTGGTATGGAGAGAATGTCTTCATATGGTCTTGGCGAGGAGTGTGCGCGAAGTGGAGTGAGCGAAAGTGTATGTATACAACAGTAAGATCTGATGGTGGTGAAGGCCTGAACTGTCGATTTCAGCTCCCTCGTCTTTCTGCTGATCAAAATTTTCGTTAAACATCGTCTACCAAACACCAGTTTGAGAACGGCGACGGTTTTTGAGATGGAGAAGTACAAGAAAAGCAAAAGTCCCGGCTATCAAGAGTGCCACTCTGGGTCACTCGATTGGTGGAATCACATAATGAAAAACACATTCCGACCCGGTTGTCGGATAAACAGAACTGAGAAATGGTAGTTGGAAAGACACAAGTACTGACATATCAAAAACACGATCTTTGCGCACTCTCGTCAGGGATTCCCTCGACATTTTGCATAAAAATTAGCTGAAATGGAAAGCACGATATTATTTATGTTACAGCTATTGAAAACTCTCTGCATTATTTATTAGTCGACACAGATTTAAGGCATTACAACTTTTCAAGTTCAAATCGTGAGAAGTTCAAACTCAAGTCATGAGAGCAAGAACTCCAATCGTGAGATTTCCAACATTGAGTGTCTATTTTTGGCAGATTGGAAACAGTTGATCTAGCTGGTCCAACGAATGACTCACAACACCACTCAAAGTTCGCTCACCGCTAATCAATCACAAGCACCACAAAAGCAACGCAGCTTCCACTCCCACCACCGCTGCTGAAATGGCCAGCACCAACCTTTTCTGTATACTCTTGTGCTGAACTCAGTTAAGAAAATGTTCTCCCCGTTCAAAGCGGCAATAGGACGCTGTCTTTGCACTGACATAGATGGGATTATTGCCTCGCCTCGATCTGGAGTGAAGATCTAAGCTCATCGAGCACGATTTCTTCGGCTTGCTCAATGAGTTTTGATCTGTGTCTACCAAGTGTTGCGACGTCAGAGTTGTGCGCGAAATGCAATCGGCACACACTCAAGTTATATTGTGTATCGGCATTCTTGGGGTTCCAGCACTCAGCACAGGTTCAAATTTCGCCAAGTATAAGTTTACCAAGCTCATAATTTTTGCTCATTTATTCACGACTTGAGTACGAACTTGTCACGATTTGAACTTGAAAAGGTGTAGTTTTTACAAAGTCGAACACAATGGTAAAAATGGCTCAAACAACAGCACTCATAGTTGAATGGATTCCAGCAGAGCACTCTGGGACAGCAACAGAGTCCATTCAATCGTCTCACTCACTATAACATAACCTGGACAGACATCCGATGTCATTGGCATTGTACTCACCAGCACTGGTCCGACTCCAGCATTCACTATGGGGCAAATCTCCCAGTTCTACTCCACGCCTCTGCTGGACGACAATAGGCTGCGCACCAGCATCTGGGCAAGCAAAGTGTGTGCCCGTACGTACCGCCAGGCGGATCGCCACGGCTACTCAAACCACACGCAGCATGTTCGTGCACATCGTGCCAGCTACGAGGCCGAGATGCGCGCAGCGAACGCAACAGGTCGCTCCTCTCTACGATTAGTCAGGTCGCCCAAAACCGTTACAACTAGATAGCAGGGGTAGTGAACGCCAACCTCCCCTTCGCCTTTTGTGAATAGCCCCAGACGCGCAGGTGCGCAATCGTTTGTTGTTGCTGTCTTTATATCTATTAGCTGACACTGATACCATACAAAATAAACTGGACGGTGGCTATCATCTGTGCGGTTACACTTCGACAAAGTGTGATTCAAACGGATGGTCCTACGCGTCCGGGAAATACATCAGCGTGTTTGCTACCTACGACGTTGACGGCGTGTTGATGACCCTGCTGCTGTCGATGTCGCCAGTCATTAAGAAGCCTAAGACAGCCATAACGCAGATACTCATCTCGGCGTGTTCAAGATCGTTCTTTCGTGCTTTAGGAAGACGGTCCAGAACTGCGTGTTCTTGGTTGGTGACAACTGTGCTGCGAACCAACGACTGGATCGACTGGTGTTTATGCTGTTGGTTTGTTGTGCAAGCCACAAACTCAACCTCGCCGTTCGACTTCTGACGATTCCCATGGACTCGAATCTGGATGACGTTCAGCGTCGGACGACGGCGTTGCGCTGAAAACTGCGGCAAAGCTACGGTATGTGTGCATCTGAATTACCTGCGAATCTGATAGAGTGATTAACGTGTGTTAATCAACGCTGTATCAGCTTCAAGACGCACTTGCATCCTGTTTAACGACAAGGCACGCATTGGAGCTCTATGTTCGTCATGGTCAGCCGCTGCTTTGAGATTTTGGACCATCTCGATCGCGAAGATGAGACCCTTGCGGATCTTCTGCCGTCAGCTTTGGCGAACAAGAGACTTCGCACGCTTCTCGAAAACCTGAAGACGGTCGAGACGGTGTCGAACCAACTTCAGTCAGCAACCGTCACAGTGTGGGAGGTCCGGCCGCTGATTGAGGACTTCCCTCCAATTGCTGAATACCTGGGTTTGTCAAGTGTATCTTTGTTGAAAGAGTTCGTCTAACTCTTGGTGTTTGTTAGCTCGACTGCAACTGTCGTTGTTGACCCTGTTTTTGGGTCAGCGATTGTCAAGGGTCTAGGCGATCGACAGCGCCTGATAACTCAGCAGGAGCGCCAAGCTGTTCGCCGTTTTGGTGACGATGTGACGAACAAAGACGATGATGGGTTGGGCTTTGTAGTGAGAGCAATCAAGCGGATGCGTCGCTCCGATAAGGCCACTAAGTTCGTTATGGTTGAATAATGGAGTCTTTCCGACCTCACTTCATGTTTATATGCTTCATTTTATCCAATCAGAGGCCGTTTGAATTTCTAGAATCAATTTCCAACATTAGCAACAAAGACAGCAGTTCATTCAACCAATTATATTTCCTTGTGTGTAGGGTTCTACTGTTGTCTGCCAGCCATTCGCTTGCCGACGTAACCTGTTGGAATGACTTCCCAATTATGTGTATGGGCTCTCTGGAAGCAATTCAAACTCATAACACTCGCATATTTGCACCGCCTTCGACCAACTCATCCGACCATGGGAATCACCGACCTCGCACCAGCGAACACCAAGAAGGCAAAAGAGAGCGCGGTAAGATCGTTCATGTCGTTTCTGAGTGACGAAAGCGTCGAGTAGACATATGTCAAAGAGTGCATGATGCAAGAGAGCACGATTGATAGTATGGTTGCATTGTTAGACAAGTGTGGCATGCATTTGGCGTTCAAAGAGAGCCGCGCTGGAAAGGCGTTGGCTAGACACTCTGTTATGCCGTACTTTAGACAAGCAAATAACTGGTTTTGGATGAGTCCCCTCAACATCGCTCCGCCGTCGAGAGTCGACTACTTAAAATAGGACGTACTCTCGAGAGGTACTGCATCACGCGAGAGTCAGGTGGCTTTACAGTCCAAGCGAATGCATGTTTAAAGAGTGCTATGAGAAAGATGACTGTGTTTTTGTATTCAAATACCCGTTCACAAACCGACTACCACGACGCTACTCTTTTTTGCCTCCTCTGGCATCGCCTTGGTCGAGCGTCCGAAGTCTCGCAGCTCCGGAATCAGAACATATCGATCGAAGCTGGCGGCATGTTTTTTGTTCACGTTATTCGAATTAAAACGAGTGAAGAGCAGGGGCTCACACTCGCGCCCAACAACGACTGCCCTACGTGCCCACTTCTCAGCATCGTGGTTGCCCTCGTTAGCCAAGTCGCCCCAGAATCGGCTGTGTTCGCCAACCTGCCCGAGCAGCACAAACCAGTGCTCGTCATTATGCCGACCACACCGCTGATCGACTTGCTGGACAACCCGGCCGGGACTTGGAGCCAGATGCTGGTGGTGGCGGCGTTGACAGTGGCCGCGGCATTCACAGCTACGTAAATCGCGTGCTGGACCGCACCGCGGTGACAGCTGGCGTCGAAAAGCATCTGTCGTCTCACTCCTTTCGCGGCGGGGGTGCCGAGCACGCGAAATCGCCGTCGGCGCTGACAGTGCAGTGGATCTTTGATTGGGTTGCATGGAACATGTCCACCGCCAGTAGGGCATTCACCTATGTTTTTAACACCCAAGTGAGGATGCCAGAATTGCGCGCGTTCTCAGCGGGCGTCGCGCTGACGAAGAGACGCAGCTGACGTCGATGAGCTGCTTCGACACCCAGATGCAGGAGGAAATTATAGCGCTCAGGAAGCAGATGTTCTTCGCAACCCGCAATCTCTCCCCAGTGCCACGTTTCGTCAACGCCACCGTGCCCGACACGCTAACCGCGTGCCTGCTTCTGCACCTCCCGTCTCTCCGTCAGCTGAACCAGACCGGCTTCATAGTCAAGCGCATCAACGACCGCACTGCCAATGCTGGCGTCCACGAGTCCGAGCTCCTGGCTAGGTCGTCCGCGCTGAGCGCGGCAGCAGCAATACCGTAGCTGTCCCATCCGGCGCCCTCCGATTGCTACAGCCTTTCGATACGGAGCGCCCTCTCTTCATTCGGCAAGCAGCTCTCATCGCCCAACTCGTCGACATGAACTCAAAACTCGACCTCCGTTCGCGCGTCATGGAGGCTGCTATTCAAGGAGACCGCGGCACTGATCCATGACTGCTCGCGCTCGCATCAGGCGAGCCAGCCAGCAAGCGCCGACGGGAGGCACCGGCTGCCACTCCAGCCGAGACATAGTTCACCTGGTTCGCCCAGAAACCCATTCATGGTGCAGCGACAGCGCTGGCACAAAAAAGCAACAATCGGACGCGAAGCTCGTCGTCACCTGTATGCAGCTCTTTGTGCTAGCGATTGACGCTTCACGAGAGCTCCGCAAGCTACCACGACGACGTCTGCGCGGTTGGAGCACAGCTCGAGCAGCGAGTAAATGCGTTTCTCCAACACAAAGATTAACGCGCTCGGAGGTCAAGTTCATCACTCAAGTGCATCCACAAATTGTGCAATTCCGGCTAGCGAACAGCGCCATCACTCGTTTTCAGTAGCTAGTTGCAGGAGGGAAGATTGTCGACCCGACACCCGCGCACGTTAGAAAGCGGTTCGAGACAGTATGAATGCAGCAAACTAACCATGCGTATTTTTTGCATGTGCGCATTTGCAGTCGAACTCGCGTAAGCAGCAACGGATGCGCGAATCTCTCGTATCCATGTGGCTCACCAATCCGCACGCTTGACTCGCAGCCGCACGCGCATTCCCAAAAAACAATTACTCATACGCGTGTAAACGCCGCAATTCCCAAACGCACACGTCACTCGATTTGCTCACAGCTGGGATCAAATCAGCACTTGGGCCACTGGCTGAGCCTACCTCAAGGCTTCGTGAGCATGGAAACGCGACTGCCCCACGCGATGGTCGCACTGCTTCGAGATTGCAAGCTCGTCATGTCCTTCCGAGACGCCCAGTTGATTTGCGGGCATTTTCGAGTCCGAGGGGCACGTGCCGAGCTCCACTGCCAAAACGTCCAGGCGCGAATAATCACAAATCGCACAGTCAGTCGGGGTTCATGGAGTTCACAGTACAGCGTGCCTGACAAAGCAAGTTGATTCTGCACACCGCCACCAGATCGCACAACCCGGCACACAGCATCCGCACGCTGCTTCAACCAACCTGCTGGCATTCACGTACGCTTTTAAGATTGGAAAACTCGGCGAGCGCGAACCAGCACCAACCAAGGCGAGCTCGAGCCGCAATCACCGCCACCTCCTCGCCTCAACACTTCATTCGACAAACACGGCGAGCACGAGCCGCAACCACCGGCACCTCTCTTTGCTTCACCCTCTGCTCAGTACGGCCACGTCACCAATAAACTCCTCACTGAGGACGCGCGGTTGCGATGCGCGCACTGCTGGGGCTCGCCAACAGCAAAATTTGCTTTTGCTGTGTGTCGTGCGCTGGCGTGAGGTCGTTTGCAAACCAACTGACTGAAACAAAAACCTCTGTTCTAAGGTTGAATTTGATATGAGGGCAGGTGGTCGGCAAAAGTCGGCATGGTAGGTGTTGACGATATGGTGAACGCCGACGCCTGCATGGAACCTGGTAGAGCGTTAGTTCAGCCAGGCATGCGCTATGATCGGGATTCGTCGCTACTCACTGCAGCCCCTCGCACTTAAAACTATGCTTCTCCTCAAGGAGTACTGCTCATACTGGAACGCACAGCTCGTCCATGAGGTCATGTCGAGAGAAAATTGAGAAAGAATTGAGTGAATTGCCCAAATCAATCTTTCCAGTCTGACTCATTAATACTTTTCCTTATATTCGTGCAACGTTACCACATTAAGCCCTCCCCATTTCACGATCGACTGTCTCTGTTCTCTGGATTTTTAATCCAGAGTTGCTGTGGGATCCCAATCGCGTCCTGATTCCTGTATAAACTCATTTCTGGTAATGATTACAGAATGGATGTCATATATTATTTTTCAAGATTCGCATGTGTTAAGTATTAATTTGATTACGTTCATTTTTGAATACATCTGTTGAAATAGTTTCTGAACATGCGACATCGCGTAAAAATGTTGCAGGAGAGACTGTCAGTCAACATCCATTTTGGTTAAAATATATTTGTAAGTACTAGTATATAGAAGTATGAAGGCATTCAAAGATGAAGATTCCTCACTCAGGCAACACATGTGACTTTGCGAGTCTTCTCATTCAACGACTCACTAATTCAGTGTCAGACCTCGGGTCAGCGCCAACTGTCTTGCTCACAAGCTCTGCTTTTATTTTAATCAGATTGTTGACTTTGACAAAGTCGACAATGAATTTGTCAGAATCATCCCACAACATCTCCATGTCCACCTCGAGCAGAAGCGACGCCTCCTAACGCACCGACTCGGCAAATCCGACAAATTGCCTGAGAGGTCGTCCAAAAAGGAATTGTCTACTTCGAAGACGAATCAGAGAAGACTGTTGAGCCTGCTGTTCGTCTCATAGGAGATGTTTGGATCTTTTGACCAGCAAAACCTGAGTAAAGTCGAGAGAGCGTTTCTCCATAGTGGAAGCTTCATTCCACCCGAAGTGCGGTTTAGTGTTTTGCCTAGTCGACACCGGTCCAATGGGTTGGATTAGTGTTTGAGTAAGCAGCCCCAGTCCGCAAGGCTGGATCAGGTTTTGTACCCCAATTTTTATGGGTAGATTTTGGATGCGACTGCGTATAATTTAGGAACAAGTGTTCGGACGATAAGAATTGAAGCCGAGGCAAAAGAATATTAATAAATGATTAATGCCTATAATCAATTATTAACCTTTACAACTGTAGTACTGTATTGTGAATCCAAACCGTCCTAGCCATCTAAGCCCAACAACCACCCTGACAGGTATTTTTTAATGTATTGATAGCGTGGCTCCCACGGAGACATGTTCATTTTTCGAAATATTGCCTGAATGCAGCAATTGTTAGTTGAATAGTGCATTATTTATTTCAAGGTGCTCGAGGATTCCCTGCATTGTGTATAGGGTCGCAGTTTTGAGATGCTTTAGGGTGAATGAGCGCCCTGACACTCATCACTCACTCATCGCCCACTCAAAATTGTGCGAGTCGTCCACGCTCTTGCGCGCCGTGATCACACTTGCGCTGGCGGAGTATGGGCAACTTCCAGCGTTGTGAAAACTTTTTGGAAGCTGAGAAAGTTAATGTCGCGAGTGTATGCGTGTGTGCTCGGATGTCTCCAATCTCCTTCGAATACACAATTGGCTTTTGGTTGCTCGTACGTATCGTGAGGTGTGTATGAGGAGTAGAGCAAATACGTACGGTAATGTTGACGCGGCAGCAAATGGCCGTAAGTGCATGAGCCCGTGGGCTCTTAGCCCTCTTAGCGCAGAGGAGAGGATTGAAAGTGAGCTTCCTAGCCTCTTGAGCTCTCGAGCGTACCTAACCCCGTTAATACGAGAATAGAATCGATGGGTAATGTATCATGCTGTTCCCTTAATGTCGACGTCCAAGGTGTCTACGATTGATTTTTTGACTTTTTCGTTTAAGGGGTTAATATGAGGCAGTGGGAACAATTTGTACTGAAGTCGATAAGCTAATCTAGCGGTTTTGGAGTTCAGCGTTTTCGGAATATGAAACTGAATGACAAGGCGGTATTCACAACCGAACATGTATTTCTGTAAGAACAATACCCTCCAAGCTGGTGAATCAAAAGTGAGGTAAATCCAAAAAAAAACCCAATGCTATCCATACTTCTACACTACGATCCTATACGCCTCAATACCATCTTGTGAAAGTTTGAGGTCAGATTAAGCATCCGTTCTCGAGCAATGGTGCAGTGTATCCATCTCGTTGTACTTGGCCCCATTAGAATCAAAATGGTCGCGAAGTTGAAAACACAACGTGGCCAACATTTTAACTGCAAAGTGGCGTTCGTATTCCATATTTATTGTCTTGGCTCGCACCCACCAAATCGCCATACATTCCAACCTACTGTATTGTTTGGGGCGTGAGGTTCAGAACATCTGAGTCAGAAGCCATATCGGCAACACTCCAAGCGCTCCGAGCAGCTCCGAATCGAGTTGCCACACAAATTCTGTGACCCACATTAGGCTTAAATACCCAAGCAAAGACAAAACAGAAGACTTAAAATTGTATTCATGGCCTTCTCGCTCTCAGATAAGTGGCCACGCGGCACGCGCTCTGCGAGCCATTCAAACAGAGTCCGCCGCAGTCACAAGCACCGCCAGCACGCTGCGCGCCAGCGCTCTCGCTCTCGCTGTCGGTACGTTCACTGCCTGCCTCTCTGGCCGTGCTTGCCAGCTATTCTGATGCCTGCAGAGCAAATTGCGTTTGTTGCTATATTTAGCAACAAGACCTCTCGGCACTCTCACCCACAAGCAGGGCGCGAAGCGCTCGCGCACCCCGCCGCGCCAGCCCGCTGCGCTCAGCGCACTCCACCTCGCCACACCGCTGCAGCCAGCGCGAAGAGGATCGTGAGCACCGCGGACGCAGCGCGCGTGGGTCTGCGCTTTATATTTGTATGCGTGATTGTGGGTGTGTGCGTGTCTGTATGTGGCTATTTTTGAATGCGCATCGATGAAGAGTCGAGGGCTCAGCCCAATGAGATGCGCAACACTTTGTGTACAATGTGTGACGTGTGAGCACGTGTAATTTGCGATCGTGTGTGGCTTGTGAGCATTGGAGTCCGCAAGGAGTGAGCCTTTGTGTAAGCTACATATGAAAGCAAGGATAAGCGTCATGCATTATGCATTGCATTGATTGTCTGCTTTATGCGTGTGTCTGCGCCTAGTGCTCGACGGTATTGTCCTCAATGGCTTCGTCGTCAATGTACGTGCGACGCACAAGCACACGGCGCTCTTCCTTGAACGTGGCGATCACCGCCGCGTTTACGTTGCTGCGTGGCTCCCACGTGGGCTCCCAGTCGACGAAGAAGTAGATTACGCCTGCCTCCACCTTGCGGTCGAGGACCTTGCGAACGAAGTGCATGTCCCCGCAGCTGGGCTCGCTTAGAGCCCGAGGCGCACTGCCAGCTTCGCGCTCGGCGAGCGGCCAGCCACATAGCTGCGGGATACAGACGCGCTTCGTTCCAAGGGCTTCGTGTCCACCGAAGAGCACCACC